>PVJL010011289.1:0-43953 GCA_004026885.1 Lyroderma lyra
CTGTATAGAAGAAGACATTGGTACTAAACTTATAGACCTAGGACTCAAGGAGGACTTCATGAACCTGTCCTCAAAGGCAAGGGAAGTAAAAGCAAAAATAAATGAATGGGACTTTATCAAACTAAAAAGCTTCTGCACAGCAAAAGAAACCATCAACAAGGCAAGGAGACAGCCAACTGAGTGGGAGAAAATATTTCCAAGGTTGAAAGCATGGCCCCTGGGCGGGCGTGGCTGGGCCCCACAGAACAAAGTCCACCTCCTGGGCGCCACCTCCTCTAAGCCTTGCCCGCTTCTAGGTCCACTCTGCACTGGCCTCAGGGGGCGCTGTGTCCCCTGAACCTCCCTGGCCAAGTGTGGACACAGGACCGTCCCCTTAATTCTTTGTGGCACAACTAAAATAGAGCTGGAACCTTCAACTGGATTGGTTAAAGACTTAGGGATAACCAAAGGAAATAAACTCGGAGGACCACGTGAACCTTAAAAGTCAGGTCACCTGGCATACATCTGGCCCGATCTCAGAACTACAACAGCAGCTCCATTGTAGGACGGGGTTTACCCTCATGAAGCGCCCACAGCCCGACGTCTGTCCTCCCAGAAGTCCTGACCCAGAGAATGAGTCCCAGGAACCAGGCCAGAGCTTCCCTCCCTGTGTGGTCAGAGGCTCACTTAGTGAAATCTGGACTTCCGTCTGAGGGCCAGAACCTCCCACTGGGAGTCCGTCTCCGCTGGAGGGACCTCGGTCCTACTTTCTGGCCTCGGCAGGATACAAATCTGCCCAATGAGGCCGACGCCCTCCTTCCCGACAAGGGATAGGTTGGTGTGGATTCGGAAGAGTTGTGTTGTGCAATTCTGCACATCCGACTGCTTCTGGACATTTCCTCCAGGTCTTCAGCCTCAATTCCTGATCACCCGCTTCCTGGGCCCCGAACTTACGCCTCCTCTGGCATTTCCCACGTCAAGGCAGCGCCAGACACCCAGGAGCCAAACACAGAAGCCATGTGCAGCCTCCTCCTCAATCGGGCCTTGCCCCCCTCTTTGGCCAAGCCCTGATGGCACAATCCTTGCAACGTCACAGGTGCCCTTGCTCTCCACAGCTTTGTCCTCTTCCACACCCGTGTCCCTTCTTCCCTGAACTGCTGGGACATCCCCCTGGACGGTCCTTTTGCCCCGGGTCTCTCGTCTTCCCAGCATCTGGCTCCTGCCCCGCGGCTCCAGGAGCATCAGCCCAGGTCTCACTGCGTCTCTGCCTCCGACCCCCCAGGTGCGTCCCAGATTTTATTCTCAAGGGGTTTTACCAAGCGCTCCGCAGCCCAAGTTCTCAAACACAGAGTTCTCTAACAGAGGAAAGGAAAAGAAAAGTCGGGAAAACTAGGTGAATCCACGTGAGTTCCTTTTCCACCGCGGGACTTCGCGGTGCCTTCGGTAAGGTACTGACTCGTAAGTCTATTGACGTTCCGTGAGTCTATTAGGCAACGTTTCAAAAATCCTCTTATCAAAACCTATTTCAGCAGAAGCCCTGGCTCTCAGGTCACGTGAAAGGGGCCACGTAAAACTCCTGGCGTGCAATCCGCTGCACGAAGCCCACGTGTGCTGATGGGCTGCAGAGTAACTCCCTTCCGCTTCCTTCCTCAGTTTCATCCACGCACAAAGCTTAGTTTATCGAGATTTTAACTGTAAAATAGATGCATGATTTTAGGAAGTTTAACAAGAATCTCTATAAAGCATAAACGATTTCTTCCCCTCCACGGCAGTGTTTTAAGGTAACTTCCACACCATGTGGATCCCTGGCTTGCTCTGTTGCGGACACGCGTGCACACGTACACAGGCTTCCTTTCGCTTCCGTTTTCCTTTCTCACCCACACGACAGTAACGTGCCACACACGTTATTCTGCAGCGCCTTTGTACGCTGGACACCTTTCCAGACCAAGGCTCGCTGATTGGGGTCATTCGTGAAGGAGTGCCACGATGAACCACAGCGAAGACGCACCAAAATACCACAACGGAAGGGGTCCCTCCCCGGGGGCGGATTAATGGCATTCTAGCCGTTCCCAAGGGGTTTATGGTTTATTTTTCTGTTTAATACATGCAATGCTACAATAAACATTGATAACGAAATCATTCCATTTTCTTTCTGAAGGGGAGTGTGCCACCGGCTGACCACACCTGCTTTTCACTGGAAGCTCATATCATTTCCTTCCAACTGCTCTTGTGTGACAGGAAAACCTCCTGCCATGGTCAAGGGTCCGAGCAGGCCCCTGCTGGCGCCCATCATCCTACCCTCATGAGAAAAGAACCCTCTGCCCTTTTCGAGTCAACCCGTAGGGCGCCTCTCTGGACACCATGGGCAGATGGCAGGTCCTCGGGATCAGCAGAGGACACTTGTCCCCAGCCATCCCCTCCCTGCCTTTACTCATGCTCCATTCTGGTCCCTCCTGAGCTGGGACCTGCTCAGTGATGCCTTACTCTGGAGAAAAGCCAAAAGACACCAAGCACATGACAGCAGTGGGAAGAGGAAGGTGGTCACAGAAAGAGCTCAGGACTCAGAGGGGAGCAGATGTGGCCAGGGGCTACCTCCATGCCCTCGCGTCCTCCTGAGTGACTGTCCCGTTGCACAAGCAGACCGTGCCCAGAAACTGCTGCTGCTGGGCCCCATTCACGGACAGAGTGGCTTCCGGACGCGATGGCCTTTGCTTCCCCACCGCCTCACAGCCTCCCCTGCTTTGAAGTGAATGTTAATGAGCAAGCTGCAAGCGACCCATCTACCTCGTACCGGAACCAGAATCAGCGCGGACGGCCAGGCCCGGAGCCGTGTGATCACACAGGCTACCCCTCTGCTTCTTTCGTCCCCAGTGCCATCATCCGTAAATGGGGACAGTGACAGTCCATAAGGCTGTGAAGAATTTAGGACGTAGAATTAACTTCCCCTCGAATCAGCGCTCAGGTGGAGGTACGGATACGCTCCACGTGCGAGGTGCGTACAGCAGAGACCCGTGGTCATCCCCCTGGAACCCACAGCTTTCACTGCGGGGCACGTATGTCCCCGTGCCAGGTCTGTCCCCTGCCCGTGGCACGCAGCCAGACCCCGGCACCGTGCCTGTGCCTCTCCCTCCCCTCAGAGTGACCTCCCCCCCAATTCGATGCCTGCCCACCCAATCCCTTTTCTCCAAAAGCTCAGCTCCAATGGTACCCCCATGATAAAGCCTTCCAGATCCCCAGAGCTGTGTGTGCCCCACCCGGTTTTATCATAACCCTCCCCCTTACCCTACCCACTCTCTGCCGTCTGTCACTCACACAGGCCCTTGACACTGCATGGTTTTTGACAGTGTGGCTGAAATTCTTCTGTCCCCTCCTCTGTCTGCCACCGTGACTGACACACAGTGACCCTAAACACGCATTGGCCAACAGGAGAGTGTCGTCTTTGCAGTGACACCAGCCCTAGCTGTCTTGGAGCTCCACTCCACTGCAGTGTGAGAGCAGGCTTCCTCTCAATGGGCAGCTACCGGGCAGGCTCACGGCAGCCCGGGTCTCCCGCGGTGCCCGGGGAAGGCAGGATGGCCGAGGCGTCGCGAGCAGCTGCGGGCTCAGGCTGAGTGGCAGCGTGAACGCAGGTGCTAACCACGCGGGCTCAGAGGGCATCGGAAGCTCCTGCCCTCCTAGGGTCACGTGCCCCGGTACCTCCCCAGCTCCTCACCACCTGTCTCAGAGTTCAAGTTTTCATCTAAAGTGGTGTCTGACCCAACTGAAATGGAATCCAGGGAAGGTCGAATCCCATTAAGGCACCAGACCATAAAGCAGAAAGGTATAAAGTTGACACATGGCTTCTCCCGGGGCGGCAGGTGTGAGGCACACAGCCAGGCTGGGCTCAGACCCAGGAGGGGGCCGACAGAAGTGCCCTCCGCCTTCCCAGGGACGGGTCCTCCCCCACACAAGCAATTCAGTGGTTAACAACTAAGTGTTTAACAGGGCTCCATGGATTTTATTTTCCAATTCAAACAGAGCCTGAGTGGACCAGGTCACGCTGGCCTGGGGGATAAGAAGTCCACAGCCACCCTTTGAAAAAGACTTTCTGCTGCTTGTGCACTTAATTGAAATTGCACAGGTCCCAGGCCCCTGCCCCTCTGGTCCCAGAGAGTCCTGGGCGGAGCTGAGGGGGTCCAGCATGTGGTCCTGGAGGGAGCTCGCAGCACGCACCACGCTGCCCCTCAGCTCTGTCAGCCCAGGACACGGTGTCCGGAGGACGGGCCAACACCGTGCCGTTTCATCCACGTGATCCCACAGAATTTTCCCGACAACCATGTAATGTCAGCATCATAGTCCACAACATAAAAGTGACCAAAGAGAGGTCCAGCCAGGATAGTTACTTATCCAAGTTCAAATAGCTAGGGCAAGGTCAAGTTGGGCTATAAGGCTTAGTCTCCCAGGTTAAAGACGTCCTTTGGTCCCTCAGAGGACACACTTCTCCTCGCGTCCACCCCCGCCCCACTGGACCTGAAGGCAGCAGGCTCCATCCAAGTGAACTTCACTTGTTCTCACAACAAAATGATCCGTTCCACTCTAGGACATTCCGATGGGTTTTCCTCTCCAGAAACACAGCTATGCTCTCGGTCCCTGGCTTCCATGTTTCTCCGGAGCACCTGCCCGTGTGAGCCAGAGAGTTCCCACACTGTGACTGCCCCAGTGCCCCACGGAGTGCCCCGTGCCGACCACCGCAGCTCCAGAACGCACACCCCAGTTCTCATCTCGGAGACCAGGGGGAGCTCATGGGGAAGCTCCGTCCTCTGGAGGGCAAATACATTGCTCAAACACAATTGTGAAATGGGGCCCGTGCACCCTAGCTAAGGGACGCTTCTGCCCTTACACACGCTTCACTGGGGAAAGCTCCGAAAGTCACGTCTATGACTTCGTGATCTAGGACGTCACGACCGGGCATGAGCATCGCGGGCGACCCGCCCGCCCGAGGGACCGCCTGTCTGCAGAGTCCAGCCAGGCAGTCCTCCTCCTTCTAACGTCTCGCCCTCGGCGCCGGGTTGAATGGCAGAGGCGTCAGGAGCAGTCCCCGTCCCACCTCCGGCATTCCCGGGACTAAGCCGGCCCGGGCGCTCAGAGAGAGCTGAGGCTGCACGGGTCGCCCGTCAGCCCGGGCGTCAGCGTCCCTAACGGCTGGGTCCTCTGCTGGGTGTGAAGGGAGAGGGTCCGCGCCCCGGCCTCTCACATGATGCGTCTAGATATTACCTCTTTAAGGGCAGGGCCAGCTCTGCGTGTGACTTCACGATGACGCCTGCCACCAGGGCGAGAGTGGCTCCGAGACTGACACATCCAAAGTCTGTGTCCTAAGATCCAGTCACTGCTGAGCAACCTGGAGCCCCGAGGCCGGAGCTCGTCATCTCTCCCCTCGCTGCGTCTGCTTCCCTGTAAGTGTCCCCACAGGGGTGAGAGATGCCACCCAGACGTTCACGTCAGAAGCCTGAGCGCCATCTTGCACCTCCTCCCCCAGGTCTTCAAGTCTTACTGAGTGTCCCTTCCTACGATGAATCACAGCTGCCACCTCTCCTGCCCTGCACTGCTGCCCCGCGGCTCAGCCCCTTTTGCTTCGTGCACGAGCACCCTGAGTGTCTCCGAAGTGTTTTCCCACCACGAACCTGACCTGCCCCCCAACTTTCCCAACTGCCAGGGTCACCCTTCTCCCGTCACTGAATTCGTCCCACGATAGCTCGTGTCCCGGCTTCTCCTCCCGAAGCGCGCTCCGTGGGCCGTGTCTGGCCCCGCCGCGTCACCCTCGGTCACCGTCTCCTAGTTTGATTTTGTTTCCGTTGGCAAGTCTGTCTGTCACTCTGAGCGCCACTGGCTTCGTGCGTGGGAGTGTCATACGAATGCACTTGGCCTTATCTGTGTCCAGTACGTTAGTGATCGCAGCACCAGGTTTAGTTCGTTCCTCCTCTAGTCTGCTGCCGTCCCTGGCCACTTCCTTCTTGTCCCTCGCCCCCCCTCTGACTTCCCCTGGGTTGATGGACAGTCCCCAGCTCCGCTCCCCCCAACCTGCAATAGTGAGTGGTTTGCGGGCTCTGTGCTCTAGATCGCTGTTTCTAATTGTTACTTATGCTTTTGATAAACACGTTTGAGCAATGTTAGAGACACTCCCCGCATGGCAGCACCTCCGCAGGCCCCTGGCCCCCTCGGCAGGCCCCCTCGGCAGGCCCCTGGCCCCCTCGGCAGGCCCCCTCGGCAGGCCCCCTCGGCAGGCCCCCTCGGCAGGCCCCTGGCCCCCTCGGCAGGCCCCCTCGGCAGGCCCCCTCGGCAGGACCCCTCGGCAGGCCCCCTCGGCAGGCCCCTGGCCCCCTCGGCAGGCCCCCTCGGCAGGCCCCCTCGGCAGGCCCCCTCGGCAGGCCCCCTCGGCAGGCCCCTGGCCCCCTCGGCAGGCCCCCTCGGCAGGCCCCCCCGGCAGGCACCCCACACGCGCGACCCGCTGCGACGGTCTCGTCAGAAAACGACTTTAAAAATCAAGACAATTAAATTTAAGAACGAAGTTTTTCCTGGTTTCTTCTCGTCACAACTGTTTATTTTATTCTTTTTCCCCCTTAGGTTTATTGTTCCCTTTGCTTCTAATTCTTTTCAAAGGATCTGCACATGGCAAATTGTCCAAATCTTTGTATATCAGAAAACGCATTGATTTTACCCTCCAACTTGAATTAAACTTCACTGGGTATAGCAACCAGGTTCAAAGCGAACTGCCTGCCTGACATCAGACGAACCGTTTCACTCTCCGCCGCCTTCAGCGTGGCTGCCGCGCGGCCGGCCCACCCGACTCCCATCGCTCCCGGGACCAGGCCGCCCACCCCCGGGCCTCGTCCCAGAGGCTTCGGAGTTTCCTTTACTGACCTACAATTTCACCATGGAGTGTCTTCCATGGATTTATTTTTTCATTTATTTATTCTGCTTGACATCTAAGAATATCTCATGATCTAAGAACTTATTGGATTTTTAAATCCTATGAAATCGTCTTTTATCATGTGTTTGATTATCACTGGGTTCATTCTGCTATTCAACTCACATGCTGGTACTTCTCTATTTAACAATCTAGTTTTTAATATCGTGGCTCTCTAGTTATTCCGTCTGGGAGTATGAAGGGCAACCAAACTGAGTCTAGAAGGGGTTACTGGGAGTTCCCTGATGGTGTAGTGGCTTAAGGCTTCGGCGCTGGCGCGGTCAGCGCTGCGGCCTGGGTTCGATTCCCGGCCGGGGAGCTACCCACATACAAAAAGCAAAAATAAATAAATAAGAGGGGTTGCCATTCAGTGGGAAAATGATGCTGAACTGAGCTGTTACCTGGATTGAGTAGGTTTAAAACAAACGTGCCCGATTTAATAAATCCAGTTTGCACAACAGAAGTTTCTGAAAGGCCTGGGCTATTAAGCATTTAAATCCTCAGATAGAGAAGGGAACTGCAAGCAATCCACAGCACACGGCCATAGGGACAGAATACAGACAAACATCATCTCTTCAATATCAGCTTTGAGGTAAACGCCGTGACCTCACCGCTAAGACGTGCAAATTGAGGCACCAAGCAATAAAAACCTGAAACCCCGTCATTCACCCTGAGCCCCGAGCTCAGTAATAAAGTGCCCTCTCGTGTCATTTTTCCCTTCTGATGGCCAGGGACTCCACTGGCTTCCTTCCCCCCAGTATCCCTTTGCCTAGCAGTGAGTCCGGCACGCAGTAGGTGGCCACTGAAACTTGACCACTCTCTGTGAAGCCCATCACTCTTCATCATGACACGGACCGTTGTCCTATCATCGCCAGCCCCTCATTTACTCAGTGCATGTCACTGACCACCTGCCGTGTGCCAGACTCCCTGCCAGGCAGAGCAACACAGGAATAAATGAAACATACTTAGTTGAGGGCTGAAGAATCGGAAAAGGTTATGTGCTCATATAAGCTCAGAAGTGGGGAAGGGGCGGTGGGCGAGAGGGGGAGACCTAACCCTCCAGTAGACAGCAGGGTTACGGAAGGCCCATCTCTCAGGGGGTCATTGTGACCTTTTGTCACCCTTACGTCCCTCACACTTTATGATCAAGACTGTGTTGCCTTTGGGACATGTACATACATACATCCACCAGATACCATGCTTCCTAGGGTCTAGGGTTGCCAGATTTAACAAAATAAAATATGGGATTTCCAGTTAAAGTTTAATTTCAGAGAAACAATGATTTTTTTTTTTTAGTGTAAGTATTTGTCAAATATCACATGGGATATACTTATACTGAAATCTTCTTGTTTGTTAATCTGAAATTTTAGAAAATCCATCAAATTTACTAGATAATAATTAAATCATTGTAAAGTTAAATAATATAAAGTATAGATTTTATTGAAAAAGAGGTTGGAGACCTAAGTTTGGGTGTTAATCATATAGTGTGTGTGTGTGTGTGTGTGTGTGAGAGAGAGAGAGAGAGAGAGAGAGAGAGAGACAAAGTACTGAGTGAGTACTGAGTATTGTGTCCCAGACACAACCCACATTCAATATCAACTATGACTGTTTAATTATTTTCATTATTGCTGGCAGCGTGCTCATTAATTCATTATGCTAATATCTAATGCGCCCGGTGGTTTTCTAGGAGCCGTACTGGGGTTTCTCACACACGTGCCTTCTCTCAATCCTGCCAGCACCCTTATGGAAGAGCAGTTTATCCTGAGATTACAGATGAGGAAACTGAGGCTAAGTGGTGCAGCACCCTGCCCCGGGAGAGGGAATCCAGGTTGCCACCTAGCTTCACCCTGACGCCAAGCCTGGAGGCTTCTCCATCAGCACACTGCAATCGCAGAGTGTTTGCGTTTCAATTTAAAAGCTCACTGTAAAGGACAATGAACTCCAGACAGCTCATTCTAATTAGGCAGCGCTAAATTTAATGAGTGTACTTTTGCTTTGCTCTGCGTGGTTGCTTGTGACAGGTCACCCACCTGCCTTCTTGGCCGACATAAATAACTCCAAGCATGAGAAGTAGGCATGCAAAGCTGCAGAGAGAACAAGGGAACTTCGGTATAAAAATGTCACACTTGCTAGAATAAACAGGAGCCAAACACAGAGCACAATGCCTCACAGGCCTTAGACGCTGCTCTGCTGAGCCAAGACACAGAGATGGGCAGACACAGGGCACAAAGACCGTCATTGTCCGATACCACCGTCCTCAGGGGTGGGTAGGAGGCACCACCCTGAGGTGAAAATGGACTCCAGTCCTCCTCCTCTGGGACACCTCAAAGCTCCTTGCCCTCCAGTATAATGTCAGTCCATCTGCTAAACATGAAGGGGCCTTCATGGGGACAAAGTCCGTGAAGTCCCTGGTTGTTCATCCAGTATCCGAATGTCCCCAGACACAGTGGGGGACAGGGTTACAACAGACTGCTTCTTCCGAGCTGTTCTACCATGTGGATAATAAAAATACCAATCAAACTTACATCCCCAGTGCATAGCTTCCACCGCTCCCCGCAGTGTGCATACGATCGTCATAATTGTGCTCGTTTTGCGGCGGAGTTCCCAGAAGACCCGAGAGGTTGGTTATGCTCCTGTCCAGCATTTCGTGGTACAGCCTCAGGAGAGCCGGAAACAGCAGGCACGTGCAGCACGAGTGGCAGGGGAACTGGGCTTCCGCTAACCGTCACCCTCTCTTCCATTGCAATAGATAAACCCACCCCAGGCCAATCCCTCCACTGAGGTGCCAAAGCCCATGCAGCTTCTGCTACCCAAAGACATCATTCCAAACGACCCCCCCAGCACATCAATCCTGCCTTTGATCAGCATCTAAACACGCACTGCCTCATATACAATCACACGCACAGATATACACAGACAGAGGAACCTTATTTCACCCCATCTCACTCTAATTCTGCCCCATTTCTCGATTCCTTTAACATTTAAAAAACAAGATGGATTGTTAAATCAGCTTAGACAGGTGAATAGACATGAGAAGGCCAATCGTTAAAAGGTTCATTATAGAATCTCAGGTTCGGGGTAGATGGGTAGCCACTGTACACTTTCAATCTTTTTACGTATTTGAAATTTTTCAAAGTAAAATATTGGAGGAAAATTTGTCTATTTCCTTTCAACTTCTTTCCTCCTATTCTTTCCACTCAAATAAGGCTTTCATCACCACCAGCCTTGTTGAAGTCACCAATGACCTTCACATTGCTAAATGGAACTGTCACTCTGCAATCTTCTCAACTTGTTGGCAGCACTTGACTCCCTATTTTTTTCCAACACATTTTTTCCCCACTCTCCTTCTAGGCTATCCCGCTCTTGGTTTCCCTCCTAGGTCACTGGCTTCTCCTTTCAATCTCTTTACCTTTTGTTCTCACCTCCCCAGTGAGGCCACTGGACTTAGACTTCTTTTCTATTCATTCCCATGTTGAGCTCATGTCGTCTCATGGCTTTAAATAACATGCTTGCAGATGTCTTACAATGAGTATGCATCTTTAGCTCAGACCTCGCTCCTGAACTCTGGACTCCTACATCCAACTGCCTAGTCTCTATTCCTACTTAGAGGTCTACTAGACATCTCAACCTTAAAGTGTTCAGAGTCAAGTTCCTGGATTTATACCAGCACCCCCAAATCTGCTTATCACCTGTGAGCAAGCCTAGCCTAGCCAGGAAGATGAGAGGCCTGAGAAGAACACCAAGGCACTCCTGCTGACATTCTGTCCAATGCCGGACATCTGAGTAAGGCCATCCTAGATCAGCCAGTCACCAGCCAACAAAGCCAGCTTATCCTTGTGTGGGCTCAGGAGGGATAGGATAAGTTGGCTCAGCGAACCCACAGAATTAGGAGACAAAAAAAAGTTATTTCTTTTTTAAGTCATTAAGATTTGGAATGGTTTGTTATTGATGAAAAATTCCAGAATACCTAAATTATTCTAGAAAGTATGTGTAATTTTAAGAAGAAAGAGCGTCATGAAGAAAGACAGTTACCTAACTCTTTCAAGGTAGGGGCCTGGTCTTGTCATTTGCCATGATGTCCTTGAATGTGGTCCCTTTCCCCCAGTTTTCTCACCTAGATACGTTTTCATGGTAGGATGGCTTCTTGCAACTATCTTGGAGATTCTTGGGTAAAAGTTTTTGCACGACTCTCTCTAGGGTGTTGAGATACCTGAGCTGACAACACTCCATCTCACTGAAGTACAGGTAAGGGACAGAGACAGGTCTACACAAGCGTGCCCTGTGTTTCTTTTTTATTTTAATACCATGTGATATTCCCTGGATTTAAATCTGATCAGGGTGGGTACTGTGGTGAACAGTCCTCCGTTTTGTATTAATGAACATTTTAGATCGAATCAAAGTATGCTGAATTATTGAAAACTTAATTTTTGACTCTGGGTTGAATGCAAATATGTTTTCAAAATTTATTACATTTCTCAAGTTCTTCCATCAGTTAATTTGGAAGCTCCCGAGATCTACCAATTTCAGGTCGGATATGTTAGAAAGGGTGGTCCAAGGACTCAGCAACTGCACAGACCCCAAACCCTGGCCCACAGCAGTTACATTTGACTTACCAAAATGTCAGTGGCGAGTCAGCAGCCGGGTAAGGTGTCCAGAGTGACATGAGATTCCAAAAGGCCTAGCAAAACCCTAAGGAGAACTGCTGCCCTTCTTTTTCCTCTTCTTATTGGCTTGCCTCCCCTCTACGGCCCTCCGATCACATGTAGGCAGAAAGGCCCATGAGGCCCCCCTGCTGCACCCCTCCCACCTGGCTTCATTCACATCGTTGGCATCTGTGTCCCCCCACACCTCACTTGGTCGCCCATCCGGTGAGCTCTTAATGCGTGGCGCCGCCATGTGTCTATCCCATCTGCCCTGTGGTGGTCAGGCACCGGGTCGTGCTGACGCCCGTGTGCCTCGTGCCAGCTCACAGTCGGTGCTCCTCGCAGGCTGACGGACGGACGGACGGACGGACGGACGGACGGAAGCAGCTTCGCGCCTCACGATCAGGCGTAGGTCTCCAAGGAGCCGGAGAGCTGACGAAAGCCAGGCAAGTGGTTGTCATCATTGCCACCACCGCCACCGCCATCATCACTCACTTCATTTCAGGAGCTGGATTTCCTGGATTCCAGTTGTTTCCCCCAGTCTTTGCTGTACAGCGAGCCGTGGGAGACTGGGCAGGAGTCCAGGCTGCCTGGCTCTGAGTCAGTTTGTCTTCCTTCAAAACACGACTGCCACTGGCGTGCCAGAGGCCCAGAGAGGTCGGCGTGGCCAGAGTGGGGCGGAGAGGCCTGCGACGCCACTGGCCGACCAGTGAGTGGGAAGAGAGGTACCTGCCAGGGCAGTGACCCTGTCCTATCACTGTTCCCCTCACTCTATGTTGCACCTCTTTAAATAAAAAACAATTTTTTTAAAATTTTTCAAGCAGTTTTCGGTTCACTAAAATTTTAGGCAAGATGAAGAGGCAGGTAGAGAGAGATGCCCCATATGGTCCCCGGCCCCACACATGCCCAGTGCCCCCCACCGTCGCCGCCGCCCCCCACCAGAGTGGAGCACCCTTCCAAGGGACGGGCCCACGCGGACACGTCGTCACCAGCGTCCGCAGCTCGCGTCAGGGCTCGCTCTTGGGGTCGATGTATAACGACACGTACCACCCTGATCAATCACAAAGAACATTCTCACGGCCCCCCAGATCTCCTCTGCCCCGCTCACTCTTCTCCCCGCTCCCCAAGCCCGCGCCCCTCCCGTCCGCCCGGCTCTGCCTTCCGCACAAGCCGGAGCCGTGGAGCGACGCTCTGGCGGTGCCCTGACGCCGTGCGTGGCCTCGCAGCTCGTTCCGTTTCAGCACTGAATGCCGTTCCACGGCCTGGCTGTCCTCTGGGTATTTATCCTCTTACCTCCCGCGGGACACCTCGGCTGCCTCCGCGTCCTGACAATCATGGGTAAAGCTGCTGTGCACACCCGAGCGCAGGTTTCTGTGTGGAGGTAAGTTTTCAGCTCTTTTGGGGAGGTCCCGAGGAGGGCCGTTGCCAGGTGGTATTGTAAAGGTGTGTTCCATTTGTTTAAGAAACTGCCAAACTCTCTTCCAAAGTGGCTGTCATTTTGCCTGTTGCGCCCTTCTAAAACTCTCGCAGCAATCCTGGAGGTCGGTAATGATTTCACGTGTGAGGATGCCGAGCTGCGGAGAATTTTCTAGGCAAAGCAGGGGCTAAGTACCTGCCCACCCACCCTCCTCAGGCCCCCTTGCTGCCCTGGCGGCTCCACGCGTTCACACCCAGCATCAAAGCTCCCCACAGCCCTACCTCCAGGTAACACAGAAAATCTATGACATCTGTGACCATGACCAATGTTACTGGCGGCTGGGCAAAGAGGAAACTACTCTTAGGAAAACCAAACCCAATAACCTATGGTTCCTGAGTACCACACTGCCCTTCCGGACAGGGGGGACCGGAGCAGGCACATTTAGTGAACACAAATCTGCCACTACCCAGAGTGTCTGAGTCCCAGCAAGGGCTGCGTGTCGCTCTGCCCCTGGACTACGCGTATCACAGGCCAGCACCCTGAGAACGTGGATAATTCTGGAGGAAGACGCCTCACGAAGGCTGCACGGGGCACCCAAATATGGCACAGAACATACTTAGACTAAGAACCTGTCATTTATCTGAAATTCAAATTTAACGAGGTGTCTGATGCTTTTGTCGGCTGTGTTGGGCAACCCTTCGTGGTGACGTTTCACAGTGAGGAGACACTCCGAGAAGCCTGGTCCTCCCGTGGCCCTGGCTGCAAGTCCAGCCGACGTGCACGCCGCCGGCCCACTCGGCAAGGGGGTACACCCCCCGCGTGACTCAAGTCCTGTGGACAAGCCCTCTGAGCCTCCTGGAGCACAGGGCGGGGGGAAGAGTGGGGTCTGTGAGCCACAGGGAACAGGGGTGGGAGTGGCAATGGCAACCCGTCGGCCCCGTCACGACTACTGGTACATGGCCCCTTGCCAGCCCCAGCCAGGCACTGTGATCGTAGGACTCGGTCCAACACCGCTGTGGAGGGGGCTGGGTGCATTAAAGGAGGCAACCCCCAGCCTGCTTTACACTTTGCTTACATCTGGTGTGACATTCGGTCGCCACTGCTCCATGTCCCTCACTGCCCGCAGGACAACGCCGCAGAGGGCGCGCTGTAGAAAGGAAACCTCCCTGCAGGGCATGGGGACGAGCTGCTTCGCTGAGTGAGAGGTCCAGCCCTGAGTCACACGGGTCCTTGGGCAGGCATCTCCCCTCAAAGGCCTCACCCCACGGTCCTGTGAGAGTGGGGGAGGGGTCACCCTGAAGGAGGTGAAGTCCCTTCTCACTCTTTTAGCAGAAGCCCCCGGGCTGCTCACGTCCTATACCAGCTTTAGCATCACTAAACTGTCACTCATTTTTTCATCCATTTCTTTTCATCAGAATTCTAATGAGCACCAAATATGCTATTAGACAGGTGCTGCTGATAAAAGGTAAAGAAAACGCTCCCCGCCCACCCCCACGACTGCCATTCCTGAGCTCACAGTCCAAGAGAATAGATGGACATGCAAACGCAAACAGCTACGGGCCATTCCAGGGTGGGGAGTGCCACCGTGCAATTACAAAGAAAGAGCTAGAGGATGTCCAAGGAGAGAGCAGGCACTCCCATGTTAAGGAATCTGGGGACAGTTTAGAGATGACGTGACTTCTGAGCTGGGTCTTGAAAGATGAGTAGGGTTTCACCATTCAGAGGAAGAGCCTGAATGTTCGGGGAGCAGTGAGACGCTCTACCTGGCTGAGAGAAGGTTCCATGATGGTGGATGATGATGAGAACAGGTGGAGGGATTACTTCTAGAGCAATGGGGATAAAAGAGCAGGCTGAATCCATCAAATTTTGTGAGCACCCAGCAGACAATTATTTCTAATGCATCAATTCTTAAAATGCTTTTCCTGGCAACATTAATTCACTTAGGTGATATTGAAGCCTCTTAAAAAAAAATAGAGCTGCCAGGAATGCATTTCATAGCAATGTGATGCAGGATCCTAGAATAGTGCTCAAATGCAATGAGAATGTGTCACTCCGCTAGGTACTGGCCTCATTTGTAACATCCCAGCAGAACGGACACCAGCAGCAGTTACCTGCCTTCCATCTCACTGTGCTTTATTACATCCTCAACCCAAATGAGGTGCCTAAAAGGACGAGTGGTGGTTTTCAGGTTGAAAATCAGTGTCTATTCCTTTCAGCAGGAAGCTGGCATCTCATTTTTTAAAGGTGACACAGCATTACAAGGATGCAGTGAAAGGTTAAAATTCAAGCGCGCTTGTGAACCTTCTAAGTGGCACGCAAGCTGAAAAGGAGCTCTCAGTAGGTGTAACGGCTCTTCTGCCCTGAAGTGCAGGGAAGGACACACACTACGAGAAAATACAACCACACAGGTTGGGTAAATAAACACACTCTCAGGGAAATCAGAACAGATGGGGCTTTGTTCAGTTTCAAAACGGCACAGCCCTGCCTGTTTATGCTAAGGGGAGCCAAGCCTAAATGTGGAGCCATGTGTGGATAGAGTTGGGTTTTGTGAGAAGAGTCACCTTTCACAAATGTCCAAGGCACTGTACAAGAAAAGCCTTGGGAGGGCACCCTGATGTTCGGCAGGTGCCACTTAGTTATCACCATCAGCATCATGGGCGGTATCTGGGAATGCCACTCACCTGCCCTGAGTGAGCTACCAGCTTTCCTCACCAAACCCTCCCCCAGTGAGGGGTCTCTCTAAACTCCACTTTGAGATAAGGACCCTGGGAGAGACGGCTAAGCTAACCATCACAGCCCAGTTCACACAGCTAGACAGTCACAGCCGCTCAGTAAACCCAGGTCTCCCCAAAACTAAATGGAGCTTCTTTCTGCTCAGAGAGAGTAAGTGGTTTCCTCACATTCACCAGACCCTGGCGGGGGGTGGGGGTGGAATTTGAACCAAAAGCCTCATTCTTCTGGCTGAGTTCAGACTGTGCCCTTTCCGTGTGCTGCGAATAGCTTCCTCCCTCGAACCCCTTGACCAGCTTCCAACTTATAGTCAACTTTTCCTCAACAACTGTGGTCCCTGCCATTTCTGCTTTACATTTGAAAGGGAACTTGATAACCTTTAAAACCCTCAAGATGAGAAAAAACTACCCATTTATATTCCTGCCGCAATCCCCATGGTTCTGCCTCTGAAGTAGCCTTCTTGGCCCCTGCACCTTAGGCTTTGTGAGCAAACTTTTTGAGGTTAAGGTGAGAAATGGTAATTCGGCTACTCACAGGGGGTTCAGGAGACAAGTCTGAAAGGCTTCCAGAGAACCAGCCAGCACAGGCCACGTGCCCAATGGACAAGGGTAAAAGAGTCAAGAGTCGTTTTCCCCATGTGTCACATACATGCAGGTATGAGACTGAGGGAGAAAGGGGGAGGGGGGAGCGAGGTGGGGAGAGCGGGAGCTTAACATTGAGAAATTATGCCAAGAGCAGGGAAATACCAGTTTAGGCTCTTTCAAAATAAATTTAACTTTTGGGCAGAATCTGATTTCCATCTAGGCTTACAGAATCTCCATTTTTCTTATTTCAAAGCTTCCTATTGCATCCAGCATTTCTACAGATACTCCTTTGTTTAAAAGAAAAAAAAAAGGAGCACTGTAAAATCAAAGCAGCACCACAAAATAGAAATTGGGACACAGTATGTTCTCTTCCAAACAGCAATATATCAGCCACGTGGTTCTGATCCAGCCCTTGGAGAAGGGTAAGGTGTGGTTTGAGTTTTCCCTTCCCACCTGCATGCCACGGGCTGGGAAAATACAAAGCCCCAGCACAGTTCCCAGCACACCCTTGCATGTACGGAAGACCAGGCCAAAACCACCAGAGTCCTCCCTATGCGTGGTGGAATGTCAGAACCCAGTGGCTCGACTCCCTTTTTGCATTCTTCCCATGGGGTGACATGGTTTGCTCCTCACTGACATTGCAACAGACTCCGGGGTGGGGTGTCTTGCTTCCCACTCAAGTCCTTAGTCCTGACATCCATCTCTTCCTTTGTTCCCTTTAGCATAATTAAAAGAGAAGACTTTACTGAATGCTAAGAGAGAAAGAATTGAAAATAGATGCAGTGAACAAAAAGACCAAGACGATTGCTGTGGTTTTTGGAATCCACATTTAAACTTGCATGTTTTCCACCTGTAAAACCCCTTTAAGCTATGAGGCTCATATTTAGAACCAAGTAATAACCTCAGACCAAGTTCCAACTTGAAGTTCATTGACTTATTATACATTAAGTTGACAATGCACTGTAGAATTGTATGCCTGAAACCTATGTAATCCTTGCTAACAGATGTCACCCCAATAAGTCTAACAATAAAAATGAATTAAAAAAAAAAACTTGGGTGCATAGCATATACATACCATCAAATATTATTCAGCCATAAAAAGGAAGGTTATTCTGACACCTACTATAGCATGGGTGAAAATTGAGGGCATGAATAAGCTTCTCATTAGAAGATAACTATGGTACGATTCCACTGATAGGATATACACAGAGTAGTCAAATTCAGACATAGAAAGTAGAATGGCAGCTACCACGGGCTAGGGAGGAGGAAGAAATGTAAAGCTGTCATTTAATGGGTAGAGTGTTTCAGATTTGTAGAATGAAAAGGGTGACAGTTACTCAAAATGTGAATGGACTTGATACCACTGAACTTCATACTTAAAAAGGTTAAGATAGCAAATTTCGTATTATGTGTAATTTACTTTTAAAAACCTAAGGTACAGCTAACACTACACTCACTGAAGAAAAGCTGAAAGCTTTTTCTCTAAGGTTAGGAACAAGACAAGGACGTCCCTTCTCACCACTTTTATTCACCATGGTACTGGAAGTTCCAGCCAGAGCAATTAGGCAAGATAAAGAAATAAAGGCATTCAGATTGGAAAGGAGGAGGTAAAACTGTCGCTATTTGTGGATGCCATAAAATACATAGAAAACTCTAAAGACCTCACCAAAAAACTGTTAGAACAAGCAAATTCAGTAAAGTTGCAGAATACAAAATCACCATATAAAATTCTGTTGCATTTCTACACTAATAACAAACTATCAGAAAGAGAAACCATCCTCATTTATAATTTCATTAGAAAGAATTATATATATACATATATATGAACAAGTTTAATTAAAGATGTGAGACCTGGACACAGAAAACTGTAAGACACTGATGAAAGAAAGTGAAAAAGACAGAGATACTATAAATAGAAAGCTAGTCCATACTCATGGACTGGCAGATTGAATATTGTTAAAATAGTGATACTGCCCAAAACAGTCTACAGACTCAATGCAGTCCCTATAAAAATTCCTATGGCATTTTTCAAACAAATAGAACAAACAACTCTAAATTTGTATGACACCACAAAAGATGGCAAATAGCCAAAGCCATCTCGAGGAAGAAAGATGTACAGAACTGGAGGCACCACTCTCCCAGACTTGAAACTATATTACAAAGCTATAGTAATCACAACAGTATAGCACTGACACACAGATTAATGGAACAGAATAGACAGCCCAGAAATAAACCCATACATAGATAGGCATTAGTTTACAGCAAAGGAGCTAAGAATATACAATGGGAAAAGCACAGTCTCTCCAGTAAGTGGTGCTGTGAAAACTGGAAGCCACGTGCAAAAGAATGAAACTGACTTACACAATAAAAACTAGCTCAAAATGGGTTAAAGACTTGAACCTAAGACCTGAAACCATGGAACTCCTAGAAGACAGTAAGAGGTAGGTTTGTTGACATTGGTATTGGAGATGATTTTTTTGGGCTTTGACAACAAAAGCAAAGGCAATAAAAGCAAAATAAACACGTGGGACTACAGTAAACTGAAAAGCTTGTGCACAGTAAAGGAAACCATCCACAAAATGAAAATACAACCTGGCAAATGGGAGAAAATATTTGCAAAGCATATATCTGATAAAGGGTTCATATGCAAATTAAATAAAGAATTCATAAAACTCAATAGCAAAAAACAAAACAAAACAAAACAACCAGAAAAGCAAAACCCAATTCAATTTAAAAATGGACAGAGGACCTGAAAAGAAATTTTTCCAAGAACAACATACTGATGGATAACCAGTACATGAAAAGGTGCTCAAAATCATTAAGAATCAGGGAAATGCAAATCCAAATCACAATGAGTTATCACTACACACCTGTCAGAATTGGCTATTACCAAAAAGACAAGAAATAACAAGTGTTGGCGAGGATGTGGAGAAAAGGGGACCCTCATGCACTGGTGGTGGGGGTATAAATTGGTGTAGCCCTGGTGGAAAACAGAACAGAGTTTCCTCAAAAAGTTAAAAATAGAACTGCTTGATTCAGTAATTTACTTCTGGGTATTTATCCAAAGAAAACAAAAAACACTAACTTGAAAAAATATAGGCATTATTTGCATTACACAAAACAATGGAAGCAACCAAAGTGTCCATTAATAGATGAGTGGATATAGAAAATGTGATACGTGTGTATGTATATAGATACACATATATATCTATATACATACACATATGCACACACACATACACAATGGAATATTATTCAGCCATAAAAAGGAGGAAACCTTATCATTTGCAACGACATGGATGGACCCTGAGGTCCATGATGAGGAATTATGCGAACTGAGTAAGTCAGACAAAGACAAACACCATGCGATCACACTTTCATGTGGAAATCTAAGAGCGACCAAACTCACAGACACGAAGAACAGACAGATGGTTGCCATAGGCAGAGGATGAATGTTGGATGAACAGGGTAAAGGAGGGGAAAAGTCACAGACTTCCAGTTATCAAATAACTAAGGCTTGGGGGTGTAAGGCACAGCATGGCGATTAGAGTTAATAGGATGGTATTGTATATTTGAAAGTCACTAAGAGAATAGATCTTAAAAGTTTCACCCCAAGAAAAAAATTGTGACTGTGGTGATGGATGTTAATGAGAATTATTGTATGATCATTTTGTGATATATTCAAATATCAAAGCATTATGTTGTATACCTGAAACTAATAGAATGCTGCATGTTAATTATACCTCAATTTTTTTTTTAAAGGGTGCATTTCAAAAATGGTTTTGCCTTTTTGGCCTGGTTCCCCACTGCCTTCATTGACCTTGAAATCTTCAGATGCCACCAATTAGGCTCATAAACCGAAAGGTCTCTTCTTGACCTCGTTGGAGACAAATGAGATTCTATATTAAACTCACTTTTTAACTCACTTGTTCAGGTTCACGTGGACCACACTTACTCATCCTGATGCGTGCTAGCTTCATTTAGGCTGAGATTTAAGGGTACCTGTGCGCGTGAGCAGAAAACCGGGGTCCAGAGCACCAACAGCCTTAAAGGAGAGACAACGCCGACCCGAGAGCAGCTGGGGGCAGCGACATCTCAGGTCCTTTCTGTTAGTTAATTATCTCGTCCATTCACTCCTCTAGCCATCCAACAGTTAATACTGTGTTCACCAACCTTCTCCAAAATCTCAGAACAATAAGAGATGCACTCTCATAACTTCATCTAGTAGGAGAATAAAAATAAAGGACTCACTCATCAACAATGGGTTCGGCTGACATTTGTTAAGCTCCTACAATCGGCTAGGAATTGGGCAAATAAAACTACATGACCACAAGTTTCTAATTTAATTCTGCTTCCTATTTAAACCGATTCAAAAGACTATTGTGTTGCTTATAACAATTCATTTGATTCCTGGGTCACTCTACCTCTCTGAAACACCCAGCCTCACTGCCTGGCTCACCAAAAGCAACGCTCCTGCTCCCTTGCATCCATGTGAAGTTCTACATGGCGCTCAGGAGAAAGACACTTTGGTGTCATCACTGTGTAGGTAGATGGAGACGAAGCCAGAAGTGACAGGAAGTTGCTGGAGCAGGATATGGAGAGTGAGATGAGAGGAAGGAGGAAGAAACAAACTTTGAAGACCATGACCACCCAAGGGGATGAACACAGAAGTAGAAGGACCAGAAGAGAGAGGTGTCACCAAACTCAAAGAAGTAAAGGTTTGGAGCAGAAAGTAATGACCAACAGCAGCTAGTGTTGTCAGGCGGGGTAAGAGGTGATGACTCATTAGGATGTGACACTTCAGAGGTCCCCTGATATTTGTAGAAAACCATTCCTGTAGAGCTGGGGTGATGACACATGAATAAAATGGACTCGGATGGGGCAAATGAATGCGGGTAGTTCTTTTAAGACGGTGCATCAGGAAGTGAAGGGGACTTGGGAGGGGACCTCGAAGGCGGTGGGTAGGTCCAGGCTTGGAGTTTTCAATGGTGGGATCTGTTGTTGTTGAATGTGGGTTGAGTTGAGTATTTTTGTAGGTTGTGGTGGGAGTAATTTTGAGAGAGACAGACAGACAGACAGACAGAGAGAAAGAGAGAAGATGCTGAGAGTCAAGACTCAGAAGTGGAAGGGTGGTAGGAGGAGGGACGATCTGAGGTAGGGATGGATACACAGGAGGCAGAGCCAGGAGTATGGGGCACCCGGATGGCAGGGACAGCCCTTTTACGAAGGAAAAGCAGGCCTGGCTCAATGCCACCTCGTGCGCGGAGCCCTCCATGCAGACCCCAGCTCCGGCACTGCCAGTCCCCTCCCTCGCCACGGCTGGCCACGAGCACTGGGTGCGGAGCACTTACGTGTGGCATGCGAGAACAGAAAGACGATGTCTCACGTGGCTCAGGAAAATTCTGCCTCGAACCCCGAGGGTTGAGCCAGCCCTACCCTGGCTTGGGGCGCAGGAGCTGGCCCGTGAGGTCTGCCACGCCCTTGGACCCTCCTTCCCACACATGCCCCACCCCCCTTATGTCGTGGGCCTTTCTCTTCCTGAGACAGAGGCACTGGGTCCGTCTGCAACGTGCTGGGAAAAGCCAGAGCCCTTTGTGAGCAGGCAGAGCCCTTGTCCTCACAGGCAGGAGGCCTGAGCAGGGCTCGGCCAGGCCGTGGGCAGGCCTGGCTCACCTTCCTCCTTCCCTCCCGCTCCCTGTCCCCGAGGGGCCCCTCTCCTGGAAGCACTGGTGGCCTTCAGTTCATGCAGTGCCCAGGCCTCAAGTGGGGCCGGCAGGTGTCTGTAAAGAAGTCAGCAGCCTTCTGCAGGAGAGGGGGAGAAATCAGTCAGAAGAGCCATGGTGGGGGGCGAGTGACGCTGTCTGCTGCCTCCCCTCCCCACAGCCGGGACTCCTGGGCCCCACACAGCAGCTCAGCCAGCTCGGGGGAGCCTGACCTCCCTGCTGGTCCACTCCCCGCCCTGCAGGTGGGCCCTGACCCCAGGCCTCCTCCTGAGAACTCAGCCCAGCCCAGCCCCAGACACAGGGGTAGGGATGAAGCTCTCCATCCTCGTCCTCGTCGCTGCCCCCCCCGCCCCCTGCTGCAGGAAGTGCACCCCCCTCCTGCACATGAGCAGTGCCTGCCCTGCTGGCTCTGTGCCCTGGTCCACCTCACAGACAGCTGCCGCCTCCTGCAGCGGCCCCACTCTGCGGCCGCAGGCCACCGTGGAGGGGACCTCCCAGTGCTGACTGGGTCCCTGTGCTGACTGGTCGGTCACCTGGGTGGCGCTGAGGCTTCGGGGAGGGAGGGAGGGAGGGAGGGAGGCCGAGTGCCTCCAACACCTGGCGGCCACGCCGCCGCCGGGGCTCCTGCTTCAATCCCAGCGGCATACACAATGTGTCCCCTGTGACGGCGCCCAGCAGGACACAGGCAGACAGGCAGGCTGGAGTCCAGGCAGAGCTCAGTGTGATTCTAGACTCCAGCACTTACTCTCTGTGTGACTCAGAGCCAAGTCATTAGCCCCCTGCAGCCGCGGGGAGCTCAGGTACAAAGCCTGCCCGGGAGGGGCCGGGGGCACATGGAGCTCACCTGTATTTGGAGGCACCAGGAGGAGTCGGCACCCCACCACGTCCTCCCTGTGGAGAAGGCAGGCAGGACCACGACTTCCATTGGCCCACCCCGGGGTTTCCCTGGGAAAAGCACGTCATCCCTTCCCAGACGGGAACCGGAGTGGCCGGTGCCACCTCGTCCTGGGTCCCGGGGCTGCTTGATGTAACCAAAGGTGGCCCTTACCTGGTCGCTGAATCCCAAAAGCAGACTTGTCTCTGAGAAGCCCGCAGTGTCCCTCCAAAAGAATCGGGAGCCTGGGGAGAGAATGACTTTTGTCAGGATGTGGGGGGTCAACAACCGCCCTCCTGTTTTCCTGCTGTGGCCGTGTCACAGGTCGGCTGCTGAGTGAGATCTATTAAAGGAAAGGACAGCAGCAGAGGCCCCTCCAGCCTCTGCCCCGGGGAGACCCAAGAGAGGCGCCAGGAGAATCAAGAAGGCCAGGGCTCCCATCCTAGCTCCCTAGTTTGGGACAAGCACCTGTACCTCTCTGAGCCTCAGTTGCCTCATCTGTAAAATGGGGATTAGAGTGTGGCCCGGAGACGCAATACACCCAGATGCATAGCGTGCTGCTGGCATTCTGTGCTTGCACTGCAATTAGCTAGAGTTGAGAGAGCAGGGTGTGAGTTCTGGGGTGTCCTGCAAACGAAAGGGAAGGAAAGCAATGGCGGTGTCAAGCACCTGTTAGGTGCTACTATTGCACCGGCTTCTGTATTTCACCCTCAAACACGCCAAGGAAGTGGGCGCATTATCCCCATTCTAGGTGGGAACTCTGAAAGCCTCAGAGAGGCTGTGACAGGTTGCAACCTGCATCAGTAACGAGGGGACTTCAGCCTCTTATGTGCCCCGTGACACCAGGATGCCTGGGGGAGGGGTGCAGGGGCATTAGGAGTTCGCAGATCTGGGTTGCTGCCTGGACAACATTCAGAAGGGGTGACAGGAAATGAGGAAGTGGGGCTGACTCCCTGAGTAGAAGGACATCCCTCCAGGACAGCCCCCCAAACCTTCCTGAGCAAGCACCCAGGGTGCTGGTTGAGCTGGTCCCCAGCCCCCCAGAGCAGAGGGGGTTCCTCTGGCCCCCGATCAGCAGACACAGGTGGGTCAGCCATCACCTCCCAGTTCAAAGGAGCTGCAGCCACCAGCCCTGACTGCCTCCATGCCTACGTTCCCAAACCTGGAACACTCCTGCCAGCCTCTGGCCTGCATTTAAGGACTCCTCCTGTCCTGGCTCCCATAGTGCCCTGCATCCTTCTGGTCCCTGAACTCAGCCACACACCTACACTCTGTCTCCCTGGCTGCCTTCCAGCCAGACTCCATGCTCCTAGAGGGCGAGGACACGTCTGCAGACAGTCCCACACCCTGCCACACAGAGCTGGGTCCACTAGCTCCTCTAATGGTGCCATCACTAAGTGCAATGACATAGCTGAGGTTCTGAGGACACTGCTCGGTGGGGCAAAGGTGATGATGCACGTGGGCTCAAGTCCTCGCAGCACAGCGGGTTCTGGGCTGTGATGGGAAACGCTGCCAGGTGGGCTCACACACGTTCGTTAATGCGCCATGCGTTTTCGGTGCTCGGCAATACGGTACACAGAAGATCAAGGCCAAGGACAGTGGCAGCACTGGGCACGCAAACGTGTGAAGGCCACAATGCATGGCCGGGGCCGTGCGGGCGGTAAAGGCCGGGGTGGGGACTTCTACCTGGGACCGGCAGGAAAGGCTTGTGGGGTGCCCAAGGAGAAGGCAGGACCCACTGAGCAGCGGGGAATCACAACAGACCCAGGACAGAGGAGCAGTTCGTAGATGAAAGGTGGTTCCATCCAGAATTATGGAGCTTTGGGACATTTTACAAAATCCCCGCGAACTCTGAAGCTCCAACCCTGGAGGGCGAGCACAGGACAAGCACTCAAGGCTTCAGCCTGGTCCCACTCCCCTCCTGGGTGGGCGTCTGGGCTGGGCCGGCCCGCACAGCGCCTGCACCGAACGTTTAGGTCCAGAGAGCCACAGGCGTTGACGGCCACTGAGCCATTCTGGACTGCAGCTCTCAGCTCCCAGGGGAGGCTGCAGTGTGACAAGTGGAGACCTTGGTTGGGAAGCGGGTTGCTTTTGAGGGCCTGTCCAGCCTGGGACTCGAACACCTCACCCACCTCCCCTCAAAGACGCCCTTGCTTCTCACTCAGGTGTGACGAGAAAAATGACCGGCCTCTGAGCTAAAAACACCAGTCCTTTCCGTTCTCTGGGGGGCAAGGCGGGAGGAATTTCATCCTTTGGCGGGCCTGGATATTCTAGACTCAGCCGTCCACGATGTGCACTGGGTAGTGTCATACTCTGTCGTGCAGAATCAATTCCACGTCACGAGCCGCAGGTTTGCGTTAGGCCATCGCAGGGGCCTCTCTGCGAGCAGTTAGAGCAGTGGTGGCCGGCCTCCTCTGTGCCCCGGTAAACCGACGGCCCAGGCACTTGCACAGCAGCCAGGCCTGGGCAGCACACTGTGCTGTTGGGGTGTGCGGGGGGACCGGAGCTCAGAGCTCAGGCTGCTCTGAGTCACTGGGGGACAACGGTGGGAGCTTTGAGCCCAAATCCTGGCCACAGCAGCCCCCTGCCTCTGACCTGTCTTGGATCCTAGCAATTGCAAGGCTCACAAGGCCCTGAGTGACGTGGCCCCAACCTGGTCCCACATCTCATCTCTTATGGCCCCCCTGCCATCCTCCCCTCAACGCAAGGCTGAAGGGGTCGAGGCCGACTGTTTTGTCCGTCCCCCACCTCCATCCTCTGCACTTGCCCAGCCCCTGGCCTGGCTCAGAACTCCCCCAGGCCTGCAGCTCCCAGCTACAGAACTCACCCTCCAGCACCCCCAGACCCCAGGACAGATTAGCTGCTTCTTCTGCAGCGACTTGTTGACTCCAAGTCACAAATGCCAAGCTTGTCACATGCTTCGTGCCACCCCTCTCTTGAGACCTAACACCACCCAGGCCTCCTCCCCACCTTGTTGCACTGAACAAGCATCACACACACACACACACACACACACACACACACCCTGACGGGTCCTTCTTCCCTGAGCTGCCAAGACCCTTGTCACATCTGAGCCAACGCCCATGCATTCTCCCCAAGGACTTTCCTGTCTTCGTCAAACTGAACTAAAACCTCAGACTCGCCTCCTCATCCTCCCAGGATCAGCTCCAATGCCATCTCCCCTCTGAAGCCCTCCTGACCAGCACGAGCAGAACTGCCCTCTCACCCCTGTGCCCCTCAGCCGCTGGGGCCCCCCAACCTTCCCTGGCTGCCCGGCAGCAAGCAGTTCACCCACATGTGTGTCCAGATAGAAAGTGAGCACCTATTGCAGCAGCGCACAGAGTGTGACATCTGGGTCCACTGCAATGTCCCCGGCACCCGCACGGCTCCTGGCACATGGGCACCTACCTGACTCCGAAACTGGGAACAGGAAAAATAAAACATTAATAACAGGGCTTCCTCCCTCATTCTGTGAGTTAATAACCTGGGTCACGAGAGGCAGGGGCTCGCTGACACAAAAGGGGCCATAGCCTCTACGGCCACCCCTCACTTTTGTTCGCTAGCACGGCCACGTCTGCGATGACCCAACAGCACGGCCACGTCTGCGATGACCCAACAGCAAGGCAGGTTGGGCCGCAGGAAGGCCGGTGCGCGCAGCCCCGCCCCTCAGACGTGGGCGGTTCCTGAAAGCCGCATGAGGGAGGAGGGGCCCCTGTCCCATGCACAGTGTCTGGCATTGCTCATCTCCTCTCAGCCTCATGACAGCCTCGGGAGCTAAGTTCAGCTTCCTGCAATGCACAGACGGGCGACCCAGATGGTGAGTGTTTAAGCCTCTACCTGGCCGGGCACAAGGATATCAAGTCACCGAGTTGCCCTTTGGGGCTCAGGCCGCGGCCGCCTGGGTCCAGCACCAGGCCTCAGGACCACCATGCTGTCCCCCAGCCCCGCACCCGGCTTCTCCGGCCCTTCCTGGACTCTGGTCTGTGTGCGGAGAGGCTGCACAGCTTGCACACGCACGGACCAACACGTCAGTGGCAGGCTTGCTCACAGCAGACCTTTTTCATCCCTCCTCCCCAGACTCCTGGGGCCAGCAGGGTGGAATATTAGATTTCCAAAGGTGTCTTTCATTAGAAAACTATGTTCTTTTGATCATCCCCTGTCCTCCCAAAGTTGCAAAGGCTGAAGATCAAGTTGCCAGCCGGAATTCCATTCATCACGGAGATAAACATCAGCCGCCTACCTCCCCCACTGCCGCCTTCAAAGAGTGCGTGGCAGCTGGCTGGCAGCTGGTGGCAGGACAAGGAGACCCGGGCCAGGAACCGTGGAGGCTCCCGTCTGAGTCCGAGTTCGACTACTACCCTTGGGCAAGTCACGTCTCTCTTAGCTGCTGTTTCTCCATCAATACAGCAAGTTTGGGTCTCCGTAATCTAGTAAATGACTGAATAAATGAACTGATCAATTAATGAATTCCATAATACACCAGCCATCTTCCTGCTCTAAGATACTATGTCTCAAAAGCATGTTCTAAGAACAGCCCAGCATGGGGACTGGCCAGGCGGAGCCCAGGCACTCTGAGCTAGGACACCTCTGAGGCTCACATTACACCTGTAGTCGCTTTAATGGACAAGATGACTTAAAGCAACAAGGCTCCAAGTTGGAGCCAAAGCCTGGGGAATGCTGGGCCTCTCCTCTTCTGCTCACATCTGAACCCAGCTGCACCCCCACACACGGGCAGCCAGCATGGGGTGAGGGCTGCCCCGACCGGGGGGCAGCTGAGTTGAGCCTGAGCTGACCTCTCAAGGTCTCTCCTAGCTTCTCCGACTCTGTCATAGTCCCTGTAACAGACCTGGGCTCTGACATTGCCTGATAAAGTGACCTGGGATGGAGTTGTATTAAGATAAATCACATTTAAGTTTCGAAAATTATATGTTGAAATCTGTAATTTAGTGTCACTGTGACACCCACGAGGAAGGAGAAGGAACTCAATTAGAGGCTAATTAGACCAGCAACTCCCGAGGCCTCGGTTGCCTTCCTGCCTCTGCTGAAGGGATTAAGCAGAGGAACCCATATCCACAGCCTGTGCCTTAGTTTCTCTGCCTGTAAAATGGGGACAGCCCTGTGAAAAAGAAGACTAGCCTCGAAGAAGACAGAGAAGGAAGTGAGGGCTCCAAAGCCCCCCACCCAGTACCGCCAAGCATCCTCTCTGTGCCCTGACTCCATCGGCTTCTGCTGGGGTCCTGGATGGGCTTCAGAGCGTCTGCGACCTTGTACCACAAGACTCCGTGGGTCACAGAGTAGTGAGTCTCTCACAGCTCTCATCCGACCCTCGGAAGGTGTGCAGGGCTCAGAACCTCACCAACCACTGCTCCTCTCAATCCTGTCCTTCAGCATCAACGACCCTAAAATTGCTCCCTTTCTACCCAACACCCTTCACTTCTAGGCTTTATTACAACCTGCTGTGACCCATCTTTCTGAAGTATTTGGCTATGGTCACCACCCACCCCTCAGTGCCAGCCATCACCCCATTCCACCAACACTGCCCTTTCCAGGGCCACCGCTGCTCTCCTAGGAGCCACTCCATCAGTCTGTGTCCCTCTTGGCATTTGTCCAGGGTCAGCTCGCCTCTGCCAGTCCGCGTCCACTTTTGGTATCTGTGACCCAGGGGTGGTCCTTCCGGAATCATCGCCAGGGAAGCGCATCGTGTATTTCTCCTGGGCTCCCCCTTCTCCCCTCAGGCTGAGGCGGCCCAGGTTTAAGGTCCAACTTCTCCTTGAAGACTCAGACCCACCTCGGCAGCCACCTCCTGCGTCCACAGGGACCCCCGACGTTCAAGAGCAAACTCATTAGTTTCACATCCGTCTCATGTGGCTGAGACACCTACAAACTCAGTCACTACAAGGAGAAAATTTTCTCCTAAACTTCTCTCTTTTCATCCCTAATGTTCTCTGGGACTCTGAATTCTGGGATTTGAGAAACTCCCTGCTGAGTGGAGGTCTTCGGGGGGTAGAGGGTGGGGGGTTGGATTTTCCATCCGGGAGCTCCTGAGAGCCCAGCTTCCCATGGAGAGTTTAACATTCTGAGGGAGGGTCTGCAGAGGACTGAGGTCCTGGATGCAGAGTGGACACGAGCAGGTGTGTGAGCACATGGGTGGGGGTGCCAGGGGCACGCAGGCCATCAGGAAGGAGGTAAGAGCACTCTGTCCCGACGTGTCCTTTAAATGGGTGGGGTGGTGACCAGGGTCTAGAGCAGAGTGGGATTTAGGGGAGGGGTGAAGATGGAGTGAACTGACATCTAGGCTCAAAACGCAATACGGCTGCACATTTTCTGCCACAAGTTGCTGTCCCCACCCCAACTCGGCCAGAGTCTGAGGGCCACCGTGTTACACGGCGCGGCCTGGGAGGACCCTGGCCCAAGACCGCAGGAAAGCAGTGACATACAGGACATGGCTCCCTGGTCTCCGGTGTTAGTGGCAAAGCAGGATTTCCTTTGGTTGCTTTGACTGAACGATGGTGACAGTGACTGTGACGGAAACGGCCAAAGGGCTGCTCTGCACAGCAGTAGTCTCTCGCTTTAATAACTTCGGGGAAATAAATGCTGTAAACACACGACTCACATGAAAGTGTGTCTGAATGTCTTTTGCATGTGCTCACTTTTGTGAGTTTTTAGAAACAAGCCTTTTTAAGTTCCCTCTCTTTTTTTGCTTTTAGCTCCTCTGGCTAAACACAGCCAATACTGACTGAAACAGAAATTGCAATTTAAAAGGTATAAAGTCACAGAGTGAAACGCTTTGAGGAAGTGGAGCCACTTCTGCTCGCAGACGATGCATGTGGCGGGCTCGCAGCCTGTGCTCCTGCGGTGACTGAGCGTAGAGCCACACGAAAGCTCCTGGGACGCCGCGCAACTCCTGATCCTCACGGCAACGCCTGGCAGGCCGGCGCTGTCATCACCCCCATTTCAAAGGCAAAAACACTGAGGGTCCAGCGAGGGTGAGACCCCCGCCTGAGGCCGATCGGGGCACATTCTGGATGGACAGGAGGCGCCTGCCCCTGGTGACCAAGGCGAAGGTCACCCCAAGGACCGGTTTGGGAAGGGCGCCCCTGTGGAGGCCACGACTTCTCCCGGCAGACCTGCGGGGCACGTGGCCTTGGGAAGCGCAAGGACCTGCTCCCTCGGACCGCAGCGCAGACAGAACGGAAAGCAGAGCCGTGGAGACGGGGCTGAGAGACGGGCTCGGGGGCACAGCAGGCCGTCATCAGAATCAGGAGGCTCAGGGTGCAGGGGACAAGCTGGGACAGGTTCATCCCCATCCATGCCGCTTCCGAGACACTGACACGGACTGCTCCGGACCTTTGGGTCGGTTTGAGCTGGGGATGGGGGGTTGGGGGGCATCTGTGGGCCAGAGGAGGGTGGAAGTGAACCCGAAGGGAGGCCTGACAGCTGCGGGGAGCAGAGGGATGACAAGTGGCGCCCTTGCTGAGGCCGCGCTATGCGGGGCTGCTCAGGTATTAATCAACAATATATTTTAATGACACAGAACACCGGTGGGCTTTGAAAGGAACACAGAGGGCTTTGGACCCCCTGAATAATGGCATGGTCACTCTCAGTGCCTGTCATCTCATCTGAGACAAGAGCTTCAGCGAAACCCCGAGCCCACAGCCAAGGCGCCGGCCCCCAGCAGCCCCCCTCAATCACGTCGCGCCCGCACAATGGCACCACGTCCCGAATCCCTACGGGAGCGGGCCAGGCATGGGGTCAGAGAGGCCCACGACACCCTACTCGAAGGTTAGCCCCCGTGTGACCTGAGTGCACGCTGGAACGTCCGAAATTCAGTTCTGACATCTGTGAAGAGGGCTGACGTGGGGTTTGTGGTGAAGGTTAGTGCCCAGGACAGGGGCGGCGCAGGCCCAGCCAGTGGCGAGTGGACACGAGCCAGCCCGAGACCCCGACACCCATTCCTGGGGCTCCGACAGGAGCAGCGAGTCGGCCGCAGTCACAGAGCTGTGGCCCTGGGCCCCAGCCCGGGTGTCCGAGCTCCAGGTCAGCGTGTCCCCCGCCCCCCATGGGCTGACCTCTCCCAGAAGGGTCAGGCGGCCCTGGGCTGGGCAGAGGGACGTGGCTCACCCCCACATGATCTGGGGAGACCACCCTCACCTCGTGCAGAGGAGAATGAGACGCCAGCGCTCGTAGGCCCGTGTCAACAAGGCTGTGAACACTGACGCGAACAGGGCTAAGGGCCGTCCCCGAAGGAGAAGTGGGACAGTGGGCACGGCCAGGTCAGGAGAGGGCAGAGGGGCACCAGCCACTGAACCCCTGCAGTGCGCCCGAGGCCTTTCGTCTACAACCGCCTTCGGGGAGACACAAGGCGCCGAGCGGGCGAAGCCCGCCCCACCCGGCTCAGGCGCCTCCTCAGTGGCCGCGGTGACAATGCCGGACTTCAAAGGCCCCAGGTGAGCTCCGCGGAGCCAGCTCCCCAAGGCGCTGGGCAGCTCAGGAAGCCCGCAGCCCAGGACGCCGAGGCCGAGCACAGCCTCCCTGTCCTGCCGGCTCAGAACGCGCGGGGCGAGCCCCAGGGTGGGGAGGGGACGGCTGTGAGGGACGGCTCGGGGTGACACCCTCAGTGGGACCGGCGGGCCTGAGCGTGCGTCCTGGCTCCCACTTTAGCTCCACGTTCTCCAGCAGGACATGGGAGGGACACCAGGAAGACCTTCCTGCCTCACCTGCCCGAAATGCCCACGTGCCTGTGACGTGGCCAAGGGTTGTGTGGATGTTTTGTTCTTCCCCTCCCCTCTGCAAGTACGGGGTGTTCCTGGAGACGGACCCCGGTATTTCCCTCTTTACAAAAGCTTCTGCCCGCGTTTCCACTTCCGCAAACCTGAGGTAGGAAAGCTGCCCTTCCTGGTATGGCCGCTGGGGACAGCTGCTCAGGCCGTGCACTGTGCAACCCCAGGTGGGAGTGGGGCGTCACCTGCAAGGGACACCCCTGGAGCTATGCAGGGTTGCAGCCTCTCACACATAAGGGTAGGGTGAGCCTTTCTCGAGATTTCGTTAGGTGGGTTTGGAAAACGCCAAGGTCCGCAGAGGTGAGCTGTCACCACAACAGTTGTCTAAAGTATCATTGCAAGTGGCCTCGCCGCACGGAGGCCCTCTGCAGGGCGCAGCACTGCTTCTCTCTCAACTCCACAGTCCGCAATCGTCATGCCGCAGAGCATTAAACACGGGGGTACCCGTGACCCCCGAGACCGTGTCCTCTCTCATAACCCAGGATTTCTCAAATTTGAATGCGTGCGTGAATCATTTGGACAATTGAGTTAAAATGCAGATGTTGATGGGGACAGGGGGCCTGGGGTGAGTAGAAGGGAAGGGAGCTGCTGTGATTCTGCTTTCTGACCGTCTCCACGGTCCTGCTTGCGGGGCAGCTGACCCTGCCGCGTCCGAGATGGCACTTGGAGGAGCAAGGCTGTAACGGCCACCGTAGACTGGCGCTGGCAGAGGGGCGCGCCGTTCCTTGTCCTCGGTTTGGCGAGGACAAGCTAAAAACGGCAGGTGGTCAAGCTGACGCCCACAGGCCAGTCCAGCCCGCTGCCTCTTCTGTAAATAAACTGAATTCACTTATTTACATATTGCCTGTGGCTGTACTTATTTATTGTCGATGGCTGTATTAGTATCAATGACACAGTCATGCCGATTTATCTACATACTGTCTATGGCTGCTTTTGTGCCATGGCAGCAGACTTGAACAGTTGTCACAAAGACCACATGGCCTGCCAGGCTGAAAATCTTTGCTCTCCGGCTCTTTCTGACCCCTGACCGAGGTGACCAAGCAGTTAAAGTGCGACGGGCTCATGTTGAGAGCGAGCAGGGGAGAGGCTCCGGGAGAGGGAAGCGCACACATCGAACGCAGTTCATCACGCCGTGTCTTTAGCCCGGGGCCCGGCCAGCTCACTTATTTTGGAGAGTTAGCTGTTGTCAGTCCTCCACAGCGTGATGATAGATTGGGTCCCCTTGGGGCTCCCTGCTGGTGGAGAAACCAATACACCCCAGGGGCCCAGCGGGGCTCCACCTCGGCCTCCATCACAGCGGCCTGGTGTGACTGGCAGAAGCCGGGAAATATGCAGGGGGACGTGACGCCGTGCATGGTGGTCCAGGGGCTCTTGGAAACCCAGCTGGCCCACACTGTGTCCAGCGGCACAGCCAACCACCCCCTCAGAGGGGCCATGCATCCTGACACTGGGCCACCTGGGCCACAAAGCAAAGGTTCTATCTATCATTAGGAGGTTGGCCATAAATACCTGGAGCAGCTCCTCGGGGTCACTTGTCCCTGAAACACACGTCTTAGGGGTCTGTAGACTCTCAGAGCCAGGCTGTACCTAAGAGGTCATCCACTCTGACACCACACAGGAGTCCCAAGTTCTCCCAACCACGGGTCTGAGCTGGTGACCCCAGTCTCTGCACTTCTGATGATGGGGAGCCCTCTACCACACATCCCTGTGTCACTGTAGCTGTAGGGAAGTGACTCCATGCACCGAGTCCACACCTGTTTGACGTGGTACCCAGCCACCATCCGAGCGCCGTGTTGGGTCCCAGAGCACATGTCACTCGCGTCCCCTTCACAGAACACCAAACCTCTTCTCCGAGGTGAGCTTGGAGACACGGCTGTACCCTGGGGGCCTTTGCATTTACACTGGGGGGACCTCACCGAACACACAGAAAGCTTCTGAGGGTCCATTCGACAGCGTTTGTGGAGCTTCGTCGACAGTGTGTCACACGACGCTCACACCCGCTCTGTAAGGGGGGTCAGTTACTCGCGTTGTTAATGTAAGAAAACACGCTCAGAAGCTTAAGCAGCACATTGGTGACAGGAGGGTTTCAAATCCAAGCTCTGTGGGTCTCACAACCACCCCTCAGGGAAGTACAGGACTGAGTTGGTGACAAGGAAACCCTCAGGCCTCCCAGTTCCGGACTTGAGGATCCCAGAAGGGGCCCCCGAAGACTTGCAATAAATCAGGTCAGTCCCAAACCTTCTTTGTTTAGAAAAATGAAATGTTTTATCGGCTTCTCCAACAGGAAATCTGATTTCCACCCTTGTTGCCACTTTATCATTCCCCCGCAGCTGCTAGCGAGATCACAGCTTCAGAGATGGTTAAATGTGTGTCACATTTAATATTATCGTCCCCATTTTTCACGTACGGGAGGCTGGCTGACGCTTGTGGAGATGCTGGGATGAACACTCAGCTGCTTTTGCAAATGCGTGTGTGTGCAGGGCCAGGTGCCCACCTGCCACCCAGATGTCTGTCATTGGGGTCTTCTGACCCACAGGGGACAGGAGCAGGACAGCAGGATGTGAGGCCAGGCAGCCTGGAGACGAGGGCCGGTGGGAGTGTGAGTTCTGTGCAGCCCCCCATCCACCCTGCTGCCCGCCCCGCCCTCTTTAAGGCACCAGCCATCTCCCCCCTGAGTCACGTCAGCCCCTTCCTTCTTGGCAGTGTCTGGGGCTCCACCCAGACCCTCTGCGGCGTGTCGCCCATCCCCCCACACAGCCACCAGGAGCGATCTTCCCCAGCTGCAGATACGACCACGTCACGTCCCTGCTCAGAATCCTTCAGTCCCCCCACCACGTTGTCCCCAGGAACTCCGGGCCCAGTGACACATCTCAGCAGGCCCGCTCCACCTGTCCTGACGCCTCCGCCACTGCTGCACCTCAGGCCCGGCCTTCGAGGGCTCACGGCCGACCCCCCGACTCGGCCAAGCTCGCTCTAAGCTCCGCACACCTGCCACAGGTACCCACACACCTTCTCCACCACCCAGTGGGGTGTCTGTCCCCCCCGAATCTGGGCAGGCTCTGCCACTGCCTTGGCCAGCAGGGCTTGGGGACAGGAGGGCCTGGCAGCTCGTGGGCCCGGCCTTATGGGACTAAGTCTGCGTCTCCCTCCTGTCGGAGCTCTGAGTCGGCACGGAAGGAGTCGGCTGCCTCGGTGGCAAGACCAAAGGGGACACGGGGGGAGTCCTTGAGGTTGCCTAGGGGAGAGAGGCTGCCCCCCACCGCCCCCCAGGCACGAGGCACGTGAGGGAGCCCTCCTGGACCCAGCAGACCAGACGAGCCTCTAGCAGAACACTGTCAAATGACCTCGGTCAACACCACAGGGAGAAGAGCCACCCCAGGAGCCGTGTCCCAGTGCCTGACTCACAGAATCACGCGACATAACGACATAGCGGGGGTTTTACACCTCTGCGTTTGGGGCAGTAAGCCCGGCAGTGACAGGTAACCCAGACACCTCCTCTCTGTCCCTTTGGTTGACTACCTGGCAGGCACCCTTGGGCTCAGATGTCCCTTTCTCTGGAAGGAAAGCCTTTTCTGGGGACACACGTCCATCTCTGCACTGCGTGCCCACAGAAATCCACACCTCTCCCCGCGAATGTGCCCACCACCTTATGGGGTCCCCAGAGGCAAGGACCCTGTGTCTGCCTGCGTCAGCATTGCATCTCCTGCCGGGACCACAATGCCTGGGACAAATAAGTGGTTTCTAATTAATGGTGAGAGGCAAGCCAAGGACAGAACCGAATTCCTAACGTGGCCCCAGCAAGCAGGGTCACAGGCGTCTCGGTGAGGGCTGCGCGCATACCCCAGGCCCAGCCCCAGGACGCTGGGCACACCGGCATTCCAACAAGCACATAATGAGTGACAACGCCACCATGGAATACCTTCGCTCGTCGTGAGAAACAGTCCCCAGCGAAGTGTGACGAGACCGTCGCCAGCTCCCCAGCCGAAGACCCGGCCGCCAGACAGCCGCACTCACAGGAGTCGGGCCGGCCCGCGTGCGTGTCCTGCCGGCCGGCATGCCTTCCGCTGCCCCAGCAGCATTTGTCAGGCCTCTCCGGCGGGCTGGGTGCTTTGCAGACGTAAAGCCCAAAAGCCCAGGGTCACAGGGCCCGGGAACGCCAGACCGGAGCTCCCCGAACAGACTCAGGGCCCATTGGGGGGCCACCCCACCGACGGGGATGTGGGGACAGCTGTTAAGGAAGGGCGCGTGTCCCTGGGAGGTGCTGGGCAGGAACAAGGAGCTCGGGACGGGAAGCCCGGCACCTCACGCTCCTGACCCGGGCTGATCCTCCCGGAACCTCCCGGAACCGGCTGGGGCCGAGTGCGCCGGGGCGGAGCCGGGGCGGAGCCGGGCCGGGCGGCAGGTGCTCCTAGGAAAGCCGGCCCGGGCCAAGCCCACGCCCGCCCGCAGCGATGGGGGCAGGGTCCTGCCAAAGACGGAAAAGAAAGAAAAGCGAAACCCAGCGCTAAGGCTGAATTAAGACAGCGGGCAATTCGGGCCAATGAGCACACAGTCCCCTCGGCCTGTCACGACCGTCACCCAGCGGTTCGGAACGCCGCCGCGCTCTGCCCGGACGACCCGTAAATGTACCGAAGACACGAGGAGTGGGGAGGCGGCTGCCCCCCCACAGCCCCGTTCCCGGCTGCCCCTGGCTGTGTGTCCCTGGGCAGGGCGCCGCCCACCTGTGGGGCTGCAATCTCCCCCCACCCCAAAGCACCAGGGCAGGGGGGCAGTGGGGGACTGAAGGGATAGATCCTGACTCCCCTCTCTTCCCGGCAGCGGGCGACCCCGTTGGATGTATTGGCACAAACTCTCCCTTGGGGTCCACCTCTCCCCTCCATCACAAACTACCTGTCTGGCCTTGGGCACGACAGGTCAGCACTTTGAACTTCGGCTTCTTTCCCACCTTGGAGTTTTGAAGCCGACCCCCTTCTTCCGTGGGAATTATGGGGGGACGGTCCAAATCACGAGTCCACAGGAACGTTCGTCGCACAACTCCACAGGAGAGCACACAGCCCAGGCCAGTCAGCACAGCCCAGGGCAGCGTGGCGACCCCCCGGGAAGGCTGCTGGCGAGTCCCCAGGCCCTTGTCCCGCTGCGGGCAACCCTCTTCCACCCCTTCTCCTCTGGCTTCACTAAGAACCCCTCCTCGCTCCAGGCCCTTCTTCCCGGGTGCTGCCTGAGGTCCCCACGTGCAGGGCTGGTCCTCTTGCTACCATCAGACCCCTCGGGATACGCCACGGTCATCTGCCTCTTCGTGCCATCTCCCCTGTGCTCCCGGGACTGGACGCTCTGTCGGGGCAGGGACTATACGTGTTTCCTTCGCTGCTGCCCTTCCCAGACCCTGACTGGCACTTCGGAGCCATCCACGACTGTTCTTTAAAGCAGTGTTTGAGTCATTCAGGCCTGCCTCCCGTCCCCCCACGTGACCGCGTGACCGCGGAGAAGCAGGCCCCGTGTGAGACAGGGCTGTGACAGGGCTCACTCGCACCCACCACACTGGGTCGCCTTCGAACGGCGTCGGCTGGAGGACACTTGTTCTTTCCTTCTGATACATCACTAAGAAAGGACACTCCCAAATAACTTCAACCGAATGTTTGCAAGCTCTTGGAATTTTTAATTTTATAATTAGCTTAAAGGCTCTTTTAGACTTAACTGGTCTAGATTTTTATCCTACATCCCTCTTGGGCACATAGAAAAAGGGAAAATTGTAAACAAATTAAATGGGCTGAAGTAGTCCTAAAACCTTTCCATATTCAGTCACTTTGAGATTCAAAGTCACCACATAGGTACATTTCCAAACAAGATGGCCCTCTGTGGCATCGAGATTCCTGGTGACGCAGCATTTCTTAAAAGGAACCAGGAGTCGTGTTTGCTGAGCGTTTTATGGGCTTAGCGGCGTGGAGTATCAGGCTACCATTAACATCCACTTCCAGAAAATTGCTAATAGCTCTCATCCACCAACTCTGTCCCCCTTTCTCCGCAACCACTTGACTCCCGAGGACTAAAAGAATGTTCTGCACCTAGCATTTTCTTCCAAGCTGCCGATCCCCATTCTGTGAGTTTTGATGCTGGCACGTGCAGGGACAATAATAAGCAAGTATATCACAAGGCTGCATGATCAACGGCAATTACAAAATGACATCCATTATAAGGCACAGCCCGATTTCAAGATATTAATGAATGAAAAACATGTGTGTTTTGATGCTGATGGATTAAGAGCGCTTTGTGGGGTTCTGAGAAGGAAAGCATGACTTCTTTGCAAACCCTCTAACATGGTGCTCTGCACGTGGTGGGAACAAATATCACATTTGCTTCTTTGTTTCTTTGTTTCTTTTTCTCCTCTCTTTGGCCGGTCTGCAGATGCTACCTCTGACTGTAATTCTCCTGACTGATGACTGGCTGATAGACCGAGAAGGTTTCATTCCACAAAATGAGCATCTGACGGGGAGGTGGGGAAAAAGGAGACGCAAAGTGGGCACTGTGTCGTGAAGCCTTCATCTGCAGTGACCACATAATCACCGTGCAAACCAGGACACTTCTGAGAGTAAAAGAGGTCACGCCACTGGGACAGGAAGCAAAATGTGGGCCTGCCTAGAGAAGCCAGGATGTGTAACAACCCATCGTGGCCCATCTTCCATCCAGAAAGGGAGGCTGAAATCAGATGCAAATTCTCCTGTGCTTGGACTTGGAGGACCTTTGTCCCAAACCAGGAAGGTCATCACATAACTGATGGGCATGCAGGTACTTCTGGCTCCCATCCCAAGAAGGCTTAACAATAAATTCCAAGATTGGTTAAAATCAAACACTGCTGTGTTGTGGGAGATGTTGCCCCCAGCTGTTATTTATGGCGCAAAGCAAAGGACCGCGTCAATGATAAATCTGCTCTTATCGGGAAAAGATGGGAGGCAAAGTGGAAGATCATGGTGAGATATTGTGCAGAATTTCAGCAGGACACTTTAAAAACGTATATTAGAGAAAATGAATTTTTCACTGGCTAAAATGTATCCATTTACAGTCCAAGCATCCATATATTTATGAGTCTGTTCAGCCCTTAAAATAGTAACCTAGGACAGAATAACAAACAGTCTCCTGTCTCTTAATAGCCCTAATTTATCAGGCTCAGCAGTTTAAGAAAAATAAATAAAAATACGAGTGTGTGTGTGTATGAGAGAAGGAGAGAGCAGGAAAGAGAGGGAGAGAGAGAGATGCAAAAGTGGGAATATGAAATACTGGAAATGGTACTGACCAAAAGGGTACTCCATGTCTGTCTTCTTAAAAGAATGAATCCTAAAAGAGAGCTTCTCCCAAAGAAAGCTAAGAGTGGCTTTAAAAGCACCCAGTGAAAAGTGGGTATGAAAAATGGCTTGTCCATGTACTGCCATCTTCATTTCATGAATGAAGACTTTTCCCTTCCCTTCTTTGAATGTATCTATTTAAGGACTTCAATTCCCAATCCCCTGATTTTTTCTTCAGGCTCCTCTTTCCTTGTCTGAGGTTTTTTGTGCCTGCAACCAACTTACATCTGCAACACGGCTTGGATCATGGCCCGCTTCTGGGACGCCAAGATGCCACACAGTGTAAAGGACACAGAAAAACCTGGGTTCAAATCCCACTTCTGACACCTTTTTCTGTGTAACCTGTGGTATGTTACTGGGACTCTGTGAGTCTGGGTTCACCTCCCCATGAAATGGGGTGATCACAAAGCCACCAGTCCCTTCTTTGCATAACTCTTATTCATCACAGAATTTCTTCCTAACCCTGGACTGAAGCCTCTCTGCCTTTGGGTTCCCTCATCAATTTAAAAGATGGCTCGCAGTGGTCAACTCATTACGATTTTGACCTAGGGAGAAACATTATTTGCAACATAAATGTTAGCTTCCTTAATATATAAAAGTCTCTTTAAAAATTAATAAGAAAAGCACAGCCCAAGTAAAATAATAATAGAAAAAACAGGAAAAGGACCAGCGCAGGAAATTGAGAAGAAATAAAAATGACCAACCAAAAGGAAATATTTAAAAAAGGAAAATCATCCAAAATGGTATTTTAAAAATAGAAATTAAAATAATGCCTGTGAATTTTTAAAGGGTCAAAAAGAGTTATAATACTAACTGCTGGAAAACAATCGCTCGGGGAGCTGTGAAATAGGGAAAAACTTTTCCCAAAGGCAATATGAAATATCCATCAAAAGTCTTCAATATCTGGAAGTCCTCTGACTCTAACATTTCGAAAACTCAAGCACTTTATCTCCAGAATGTTTTAGGCAGTGCACAAAGATTTATATGTTATAATTTTCATCATGTTATTGAAATTACGGAAAATGTGAAAACACTCTAAGGGTCCGACAACAACAGGTGGGTTATATAAAGTCGGATAAAATGTAATTCTTTGCCCACATTTAAAACTACGCTTTTGAGGACATTTAATAACGGGCAAATTGCACAAAACAATTACTAGAAGCAACTGCACAGCGGTTATGGATTACGTGTGGTGGTTCTCTTCCCTTTGCGCATTTCTGGGTTTCGAAATGTGTGCTTTAAAGGAAGGAAGGAGGAAAGAAGAGAAGTGGGAAGGAGGAAACGAGGAGTGGACACCAGCAAAAGAGCTCCGTTCCCACCACGTTCTCTCTCAGGTGCCAATCCAAATATTAGAGATCATCAGGAAGGAGGATGCGGAGTCGGAGCCACTGACGTAGGGCACGAGATCCGCTCTCTCTTAACCGCTCCACGCCGCGGTTCTCTTCGTGTCACAGGAGGGTGAAATTGCCAGCCCAGCCCTATGACATCGGGTGGCTGTGATGATGAAAGGGATGTCATGTGTCCAAGTGCTCCTAAAACCACGAAGTGCTCTGCAAGTCCTGGGTGGGGTAATTACGTTAGCACAATGGCCCTGTCTTGCTCCATTCTCCTTTGCGGGGAGCTGCTCGTGGGGCTGTGAAGCACGCTCAGTATTTCCACACACGCGAAGTGGAGCGCGTGCGGCCGCGCAGACCTACTGCAGCGGGCCGGCATCTGGACGTAACCCAGCAGGCACCAAAACTCGTGTCGCTGCAGGGTGGAGCCTGTGGGCTCTAAGAGAACCAACTCGGCTTTGGACAGCCTAGACCGGAGTCCAGCTTGTCTGTCGGAAGCTGCGTGAACTTAGTTCTCTCCACCTGCCTGAGTCCTGGTCACTCCTCTATGGAATGGAGATAGCAATACCCATTGGAATAACTCCATTGCATGACCCTTTGGGATAATGCCTTCAAAGCATGCGTGTGATTCTTGCCAACCACCAACCCACGCACATGGACACAACGCTGAGAGTACTCTGTACTCCTGGTCACTATAGACAACATTGACAGGGCTATGTAATCTTGGCCACTGTCTACAACATGCAAACTCTACATGTCATAATTCCTCTTGAAGTTAACAAGCAATATGTGAAATATAGGCCCTGTGATTTTTTTCAGAAACACTGCATTTTAAACAATAGTAATAATTATTATTATAAAACAAGTTTCTATAAGACTTCTCAAAGGCTTTAATGTGTACCTGTATTTATGAATCTACAAGAGCAGGTTAAGTTTTCCAAAGATCTTTGAGAATGGAACCTGGACTTTATGGAGCATCTGGCTTGTGCTCCTTGGCTCAAACCTGGCAGATTGTGGCCTGAGAGAAAGCTAACTGTGGTGGCCTGGGCTGAAGTCTGGCCTTGCCTCTCTGCTGCCTTTCCCTCTGGAGTCCCCGCGTCCTCACTGCCTTGAAAGAAAACATCACTCCCACCCATTGATGCCTATTAAGTCAACATGTCTTACCTTCTCACCCATCATCTTCCTATCATTTCTTCTGACTGAGACAATCTATCTGGCCATCCACTCTTTGAACCATCCATCCATCCGTGTCCATCTATACAGACATTCATTCCCACGGAACAGACTGAAAAAATGAAAATCAGGAAGATGAAGTAATTTGCCTCAGGTTAAGTAGAGTTCAGGTTCAAATCTAAATGTATGTGCTGCCAAGGTCTGCTGTCGTTTCCTTGCATCACAACCCACCCCCCCGCCACCACCACCTCCACCACTTACCAGGCCCCGTAGCCCAGGCAGTCAGGACGTCAAATATGAAATAGCAGAAAGAAAGAAGCCACATCAGGACTGACACCCAAGCGCATCAGTGAGTCCTACAGATGTAGAGAAGAATCTAGTGAGGGGAAGGAGGATCGAGGTCCCCTCAATCCTGTGGGAGACAGCTGAGCCAAAAAAATAATGCTTATCACTCTGCTGCACTGGGGTAATAATTAGATCAAGGACTTTGGTGCCAATGAAATTTAAGTTTGAATCCACGATCTAAAATTTACTAGGCACATGCCCTCACTGAGCCGCAGGTCTCTTCTCAACAACTCATGATAATGCCTGTCTCGTTGAAAGACTGTAAGAATTCAGTGAGATTGCATGTACGAAGGCCTCAGTGACGCTCTTTGCCAAGGGCTCAGTAAATGGTCCCTTGCCCTACTTTATCCCACGTCGATATGGCCTAAATAGACTAGTCTCCACACGTGGAGTCACCATCCACTGGACGCCCACCATATGTCAAGGGTGTTGGATAAACAAAAGCCAGATTCCTCCCCTGGAGGGGACCAGCACGTGTGTGATTTCATTTGCATCTCTACTTTTCTTGCTAAGGAGGGCTTGGTGCACCCAAAGACTTCTCTACAAGCTCTGTAAAACCAGCTGAAACGTCCAAGGCTTGCCTGTGTCTCATGAAAAATTTGTCCAGCGAGCAAGTTCATGAACTCTGAGAGAAGAACAAGCAAGTTCTAAGAAATTACACTACTACTACTAATAATAATAATAATGATACTGACAGCAGCAGCAATAACCTTGACCAACGCCTCGTTATATGCCTCCTAATGTTATGGTCCCCGAAGGCTGGTTTTCATTTGTTAACCTATACCAAATTAGCAGCCTGTCTGAGGCGGCCCTAAAGGACCCTGCCTGTTTCTCTTTTCTCTCTTTGTTCATTAAAAGGAAGGGAAGAAGAAAATTTCCTCGTTAAAGATTGTCCTGTACTGCAAAGGGCACTGGCGACAAGGGCTGTGTTTTATTTAGTCAAGGACATGGGGAGCAGAAAAGCTTGAGTAATGACGTTACTAATTATTCCAAGTGTCTTCCATTTGACATCGTAATGATGCCAGAGTAAGGGGAGATGTTTCCATTTACTGAGGAAAAGGGGACAAGCCCCCTCCCCACCAACCTGCCCTTTTTCCATTGTTCAAGCTGGGTTTTAAAACCCTTCTCTCAACTCCGGTATCGTTCACACAAGTAAGGCCCAGGCCCTGTCTCTTCAGCCATGACAGGTCATGTAAAGTCTGATTAGTTTTTTTTTCCCTCCAACAGCAGGATTTGTGGAAATAAATGAGTTTTGCTCAAAGGAAATAGACTTTTTAGGGACTATCCATCCACTCTATTGTCCTTGGTTAAGATTTCATTCTCAGCATGGTGTGACCTCCAGCAGGATCTTTTAAGAATGTTCCAGGAGGATCAGAAATGGGAAGGCAAATAGTAGTTCTCCATGTGGTCAGGATCTGAGCCCACCAGATTCGAAGAGCATAATCAGTTCTGAGATGCCTCAGGGTGGTAGAAGCCAGGTGGATGCAAGGGTGGAGAGACTGGCAGAAGTCAGCAGAGAGAGACACGGAAGGATGAGCAAAGGTTAATGCAATCCTTGCACCGAGCAACTTGTCAAACTGATGGTGAGGCAGCCCTGACTCTTTGCCCCTCATCCTCTTAGAACCGCAGTTTCCTAGATGATAGAATAACCGCTTGGGTGAGCACCTCACTACCTGAGGCCTGGTCCACAGACCAGCTGCCTCGGCGTTGCCTGTGGGCTCAGGAGAACTGCAGGATCTCAGGTCTTGCCCCAGACTTGCTGTATTTTAGAAAGATCTCGCAGGTAGTTCATGTTCACATTCAAGTTTGAGAAGCCCTGGGACAGCATATGCTCCTGACATACTTCTTTGACCCTTTCTCCACAGACGATCTCAAATGAACACCCAGATCCCCCCAGATCCTTGCTTCTACACAGACGGACAGACCTGGAGTGCTGTATGGATAAAGGGTGTGTAGGCAGCGGCAAGGCTTGGCAGCAAAGAACTCTGTGATTGATTACTCATGTCTGCCATAGGCGCCGGCTGGAGGCCCAGGTGTGCCCAGTTACGTTTTAATGAGTCTCCATAGTGAAAGCAGGCGTGGGGGCAGGCG
>PVJL010011290.1:0-43847 GCA_004026885.1 Lyroderma lyra
CGTCGCCCCGCCCTCCCCTCATCTGGTCGCCCTCGCCAGCACCACCCCCTCCGCCTGTGAACCCTCTTCCCAGTCTTCCCTCCACCTCCTCCGAGCTCCTCTCCCTCTGCCCCCAATGGGGTTTGCACAAATGGACTCTTAAGACGGCAACACGCCTCCATTTCTCTAATAGTTGTGGTGTCAGAAAGGAACCAAAGCAGGTTCTGGAAGGTTCCCCGCACAAACGAGCAGGCGAACTCAGGTACCTGTAGGAGCCTGGGCGCTGTTTCCCGCCGCTTCCCACAGCTTCCGGCCGGTTCCCGCCAATTTCCCACTGCTTCCGGCCGCCTCCCTTCCCCGCAGCAGCCGCGGCAGGTTCCTCTCAGGCGGCGGCGCCACCTTCCTGTCAGGAGCGGTCAGACTTCTGGGCACCCTCCGCCTCCAGACCCAACCCAGCAACCGCCACGGGCCGTCTCGGTCTGACCTGTAAAGCAGACCAGATCCACGTCAAACTGGGTCCCACACGGAAACCAGGCCGGGCCTGGGTCACAGCGGTGCTCTTCGGAAACCGGGCCGGGTCCAGGGGGTCACTGGCGGGACTTCAGCCGAATGGGGCCCACCGTGAGGTCCCTGGTGCATGAAATTTCGTTTTAAGGCCGTGCAAGCGGGTTAACCTGGAATCACAGCGGGGCGGCCCCAGGTCCAGAACTGTTCGGGATGAAGCATATTCTCCCTCCGCGGTCACCGACGGAGCGGCCGGGTTCCAGCAAGAGGACACGGAGAGCGGTGAGTGCGGCGCCGGAGGAGGAGGGACGGGCCGGAGCCCCCACCTGCATGACCCTTGGGGGTTCGTCCCGATCCGGACGCAGTCACCTTAGGAAGGAGAACCTATGAACGCTGGTCCCCGCCCCCCAGCACCTGGGATGGGATACGAATGCCACGCTGAGCCAGTCTGGGACAAAATAGGCATGACGTTGGGCAGCGCCATTACTCTGGGGGAGACGGGCAGATCCCAGGACCCAGCACGGACGTGGGATAGACCTGAGCTGAGAGGGAGCTTGCAAACCAATGGCTGCAAAGGGTCTGGCCAACTATTAAAATAGTGAGTACGCCTGTTTATCTCCTAACAGTTCACACACATAAATATGCATGCACATATATATGCATAGATTATAGACGGACATATATAAATTTGCATACATAATAGTGTGTGTGTGTGTTAAACAGGGAAGATAAGTCCCATTCATTCTGTTTCATCACAGATCAGTTCTCTACATGATTAAGGACACTTATTAACTGTCCAAGTTCCTAACCAGCCTTTGACTTCTGGTCACAATCTTTGCCCACGTAAAACATTGCTAATAATTACATAAGCCTCACCATCTGAATATAAAGGAATATTGAAACACCAAGTCTCCAAACCATGAGCAAACCTCCAGGGATAGTGATCAAATAAAAAGTAAAACATTTTTCAGTTGTTTTGCAGTGTCTCACACTTTGCAACCTGTGATACCTGCTAAGGGAAATAAGTTTTCCTTCACTATTTAACTTTGCACAAACTACTGTTAATGAAGATGACACTTGGGAAGCAAATGCCATGTTTGTCTTCAGTGTTGCCAGATCCCCCAAAGTGGTCAGCTGAACATATGCATAGATGCTGAGTGGTAAGGAAATCCCTCTGGGGCAATTCCACAGCCTAGAAACAAGTCTGCACTAGCAAATTCTAATTATGCTAACTGGTTTCCTTATCACCTCTGATGGCAATGTGGACTTCCTTCAAGTTCATAGGGGTCAAGTGATGAACTAGTTAACCTTTCCAGGCTGTGGACTTAAGTTAACTGCTTTTTCCATGATAACACCTTATTGAGATGCCAGTCCTATAACGTATTTGCTTTCGAACTGCGTGCAATTGACTTATCTCCATAATAAAACCATTTGGAATTACACAGCTCAGAACACAGTATGTATTTCAGGGCTACGAGGACCTTTATTCCTTAGCTCCAACATGTTACTGAAATGAATATTTTCTCAAGGGATAGTTATGACCTCTTGGATACCGACAAATATCATGAAGTTCCATTCAGTACATGTGAGTGAAAACTTGGATTTCATTAGTTGAGATACAAATGAACACACACACACATTTATTTTACAGTATAGACCAACGCCTCCTTTTTCTCATGAGGATTATTCAGTATATACAAAAATCATATTTGGGCTAAATATTGGAAGTATTTTCATGTATAACGGGTTGTGGAACTCTCAGTCTGTGGAACCCTGCATACACGTGCTGAGAACAGAACCCAGTCTCTTGGACTAACGTGTTCCACTGCTATGCTGAACATTCTCCCAGCTTCTGCCCAGCCCTCAGTCTCCTTGGCTGTTCTCACAGGGGCCACGTCCACAAGAAGTCTCCCTGCGAAAGGCTCGGGCTGTCCGTGTGCCCGAATTGCGCAGCCCTCGCTGGGGAGGACCATCAGGAGCAGCTGGTTTCAGGATATCAGAGCCCCACTGTCGTAGGACAGACATCTCATATGCCGGTGAGTGCAACCCCATTTCAGGTCCTGGACTCCGTCATCAGCAGCGTATGGTACGGAGCTTCCCACCTGCTGAGACTGTTTCTGGTTGGTTTTGACTTTCAGTCGTCTTCTTAAAGTTTAAATTGAAAATCCCTCCGTTTTCTCTCCCTTGGCCTTCTAAGGCAACTTTTTAAGAAAAAGCAAGAAGGCCGGCGGGTAGTGTAGGACCTTCTAAGGGCTGGAGAAGCCAACAACCCAGAACTGTCCATGGGGTAGAAGCACACCCCTAGGAAAGCAGCCCTCTCTGGCCAGAGGCTCAAAGATGGGGCTGCCAAACAAAACAGGAAACTTAGACAATAACCATGCACTCCAGCCAGACATCACGGAGGCAAACATGGCCGCACCCGCCCTGTCAGCAGGGCTTGCTCTCTCCTGACAGTAACAGGGAGCCACTGGTGCTGCTCATGAGACAAGGTGCAGTGGGGGTAGCACTGCCAGGAACCCTGGGCATCAGGGGTGGCCTTGAAGAGAGCTTAGACGCCATCTCCCCTGAAGCACCCTGCCCCTAGTAACCGGGGTGGGTGTCCTCTGTACCCTCCCAAAGTTTTTATAACAGGGCACATGGTGTTAGAGCATCTTGCTTTCTTCTCTAACTAAAAGATAAACCCCTTAAAAATAGAGGGCTTGTGATGTAGCATTCAGTAGCCAGTAATTGCTAGAAAAGTGTTGTTAAATAAAAACTTTTGTTACCAGTCCCAGACCAGTATTTGCCTCTCAGTTTCACCCTCTTCCACAGAAAAAAACATTTCCAATTATATGCGTGGGATAGTTGGAAAATAGGATTTGCTTTATAGAAAAATCACTTTAAGTTCCACTTTGTTAGCATAAATATGTTTTATAAAGTGAGAAGTGACGCTTGAATGTATACACGTACCGTACCCTTAGTGCATGGTCATAGATAAATCCGTACTTAAGTTTTAAGCAATGCTCATCATCCTTATCATGATCGGTGGTTTACTTAATTTGTATTTCCATGGTACCAGCACCACAGAGCAGCCCCTCCTGCTCATTGCTTTCATCTGTATTTCAGAGTGTTTGTTTACTGCTCATCACTGTCTTCCCTGGGCACATGCATGATGTTTTAACGGGGAAAACAATTAAAGTGGCATTTTCCTAGAGGAAATTAAGAGTTTGATGTAAAATCTCCCAGTCTGATTTAGCTCTGACTACATCAAGGCTCTGTTACCCCAAGAGACAAAACAGAAAAGAATTCAATTTTCAAATTTTCCCTGATGCAAAAGAGTCCTCTTAATGTTTTGTTTCCAGAAAACACAGAAGCGTGCTAGAATAAAGCTTGTTTTGTGTCAGGGAGATTTTCTTTGTTCGCTTTTCTTCCATTTTATTCGTTACTGATTGTATTCTCCTATCCTCGTTTCCGCGGGGGGCCTCGGGATATTTCCTTTGTAATCTTCCATGAAAGCATTTCCACCCCCAGGAGATTTCTTGACTTTGTGTCAGCAAGACTGCACCCAGCCTGAATAATCACAGAGCCCCTCCAACACACCCCAAGAGGTCCCCTTAGCAGCAGAGCTCCATTACACTCAGACCCCTGCGGGCACCAGTCTGAGGTCAGTCCACCAGCACCTCCAGCTCAGGACTCTTGGTCCACAAGTGGAAATTACCTGCAACCGTCCAATTGTCGTGCACTGATGTAGCTGCCGGGGAATGTGCTGACACAAAGGGCATGGGAATGTGTCCCCCTCAGCTATAATGGATCAGGGCTAGATGCATCTTAAGATAAGAATCCCCAGGCTAACTGAGCACTCTAACATGCTAACCTTAACAGATGCTTATTATAACTGCATTAATCGCTAACGACTTGACCTGGCTAGTACCCTGCCAGGAACTTTCTTGAAGATTCCTTAACAAGTAGCAAAATCAGGATTTTAAACAGGTGCTCCTGCCTGCAATGCCTGTGCTTTTCCTAGTCTCCTGTGGTTCGTAATCAGAGAGATCTGAATAAGAGAATAACAATAAATGGGAATGCTTATGTATATATAAACTCCTCAAACACTCAAAAAAGGATTGTCAAACTGGATAAAAAAACCAAAACCCAACTATATGTTGTCCAAAAGAGACGTACCTTAGATTCAAAAACTACAAATAGATTGAAAGTAAAGAATAGAAAAGCATATATTATAAAATGTTAACATCAGACAAGTAGATTTTAAAATCAGAAATGTTACAATAGACAAGGATATTTTATAATGATAAAAGCATCAATATACCAGGCATATATGAGGTCAGACAATTTGCGAACTCATCCTAGAAAAAATGCTACACACCTCACTGCTGAATATCACTATGGTCAGCTTCCAAGTGTTCCCCTTGGGAAGCTGTGCACCGACACCAGCACCTAGTTCACCCTTCAAAGCAATTTTGGAACTCTTTTTTTGGAATGACCATCAGAACTGTCATCATGCCCTAAATCAGACGATTAAGTTTGCGAACTTGCCACTATGTAGTTACATTGACAGCACTGTACAAACAACTCCGTAAGGTGTCATACCCTTGGGTACAACGACAGCTCCGATGGCCATTTCAGAAAAAGAGTTCCAAAATTGCTTTGAAGGGTGGACTAAGTGATGGCATTGGGGCATTGCTTTCCAAGGAGAGTCCTTCGAAGGTGACTATAGTGATATTCAGCTATGAGGTATGTAGCACTTCCTGTAGGATGAGTTCATGAAATTAATTGTCCAATCTTGTGTAATAATCATAAATGCTCATACACACACTTAAGAATATAGGTTGTCTGGGAGTTCCCTGGTGGTGTAGTGGCTTAAGGCTTCGGCACCGTCAACACTGTGGCCTGGGTTCGATTCCCAGCCAAGGAAATACCCACATACAAAAAAAAAAAAAAAAAAAGAATATAGGTTGTCTAACCACATGAAGCAAAACTGACAGAATTGAAAGGAGAAATAGATAATTAAACAACAGTTGAATATTTCAGTAACACACACTCAATAACTGAGAGAACAGCTAGGTAGAAATTCAGCAAGTATTTGGATGTGAACCATGTACCTACCAACTTGGCCAAACCACAATGTTACAACAGACCATCCAGTGGTGGCCTATAACACATGCTTTTCAAATGCACATGGAACATTATCCAGAATAGACAATATGATGGGCCATAAAATAGCTCTCAACAGATGTAAAAAGACTGAAATGATACAATGGATATTTTATGTCCACAACAGAACCAAAGTAGATGTCAAAAACAGAAAGAAATAATGTAAAACTGAAAATATTTGTAAATTAAAAAATACATTTCTAAGTAATGCAAGGGATAAAAAAGAAATCACAAAGAAAAAATTTAAGTATTTTGAACAGAATTGAAACCAAAGCACAACTTTTGGGATGTAGCTAGAGCAATTCTTAGAGGACTAGTTACAGCTTTCAACACCTAAATCAGAAAAGAAAACATTTTCTCAAATCAGTAACCTAAACTTGCACCACAACCAGAAAAAGGAGCACAAAGTAAACTCAAAGCAAACAGAAAGAAGGGAAAAAAAATAAAGGAAAAAATTAGAAAGTTGAAAGTGCCCAATATCAAAGGTCGCAATAAAGTTCAGAGTTATCAGGTCAGTGTGGCTATCGGTAGAAGGCTAAATGTTAGCATCAGTGCAACAGAAATGAGTGTCCAGAGATGAACCGTTGTGTTTGTGATCAACTGATTTTCAACAACGGTGTCAAGGCAGCTAGACAGGAAAAGACCAGTCTTTTTCTATGATGCTGGGACATTTTGATATCCACACGTAAGTGAATAAACTTACACCTTTACCTTGCACCATACACAAAAATTAACTCAAAAGCATGCCCATCAATGGATGAATGAAGAAAAGTTGGTGTGTATATATAGTGGAATATTATTCAGCCATAAAAAATGAATGAAATATTTCAATTTGTGATGACATGGGTGGACCTATGCTACATGAAATAACTCAGAGAAAGACGAATACTGTATGATCTCACTTACATGTAGACTCTAAAGAAATGAAGTTCACAAATACACAGAACAGATTATTGGTGGCTGCTAGGCGTGAGGGGGAGGTTTTGGGGGAGGGGGGAAATGGGTGAAGGACTCAAGGTACAAACTTCCAGTTACACATTAAATGTATAAATGTCACGGGAATGTAATGTACAGCATGGTGACTATAGTTCATAATGCTGTATCACATATTTGAAAACTGGTAAGAGAGTAGATCTTAAAATTTTCATCACATGAAAAAATTTTGGTAACTGAGCATGCAATGGATGTTAACTATACTTATGGTGACCGTTTGACAATATATACAAATATTGAATCATGTTGTACAATTGAAACTAGTGTCATCTGTCAGTTATATTCGTTTATCAATAAAAAATTAACTTGAAAGGATTGCAGACATAAATGTAAGAACTAGAATTTCAGAACTAAAACATAACTTCGGAGAAAATTTTTATGACCTTGGGTTAAGCAAGTATCTCTTAGATACCGACCCCTAAACATAAGCCATAAAGTTAAAAAAATGATAAACTTCATTAAAACTTTAAACTCTTTCACTTCAAAGGAAACCATTAACAAACTCAAAAGGCAAGTTGAAGACTGGAATGAAATCATTGCATACCATATCACTGGTGACAGACTAATACACAGTATGAAGAAAGAACTCAACACTTAACAGGAAGATAGACCAACCAAGTTACAAAAGGACAAAGGCCAAGTAGACATTTCACTTAGGTGGACATGAGCTTGACTAAGAAGAACCTGAAAGATGCAGAAAACCGTTAGTCATCAGGGAGATGCCAATTGAAACCACAGTGAGCCACCACCTCACACCAGCTAGAGCAGCTATACTCAGAAAGACAGACGATAACTATGCTGGTGAGAATGTGGGAAAACCAAAACCTGCATGCATTGCTGGTGGAAATACGTGTAAATGATGTAGCCACTTTGGAAAACCGTTGGGAAGCTTCTTAAAAAGTTAATTGTAAATCTATCACATGGTTTTGTCATTCCCATCCCTAAGACTTCACCCAAGCGGAATTAGAACACATGCCCACACAGTGTCCGCATGGGAATGTTCATGCTGCATCCGTCACAATAACCAATAACTGGAAGTAGCCCCAGCACGCACTCACTGGTGAGTGGATGAACAGAATGTCCTCCATCCACACAGTGGAACATCCGTCAGCCGCAGAGAGGACAGATGTGGACACGGGCTCCCACATCATGAACCTCAGAACATGAGACACGAATGCAAAGACGACACACTGTATGCTTCCATCGATATGAAATACCCAGAAAAATGACGTTTGTGGAGACAGAAGCAGATCAGGGCTTTCCTGGGGTTGATAGGGTGTAGGTAGAGATTTACAATGAACAGCGTTAAGGTAAATTCAGGAGGCGAGGGGGAAAGTCTAAAACTGTATTGTGGTGGTTGCACATTCTATAAACTTGTTAAAAATTGCTGAGTTATGCGCTAACAATGGGTGAACGTCATGCTATAGTTCCATGTAGCTGTGAGAAAGTACTACACAAGCACCTTGGCTGCATATTGAACCACTCGGGTACTTTTAGGGTACACTCATGTCTGGGGAGCACTGTGTGACATTCAGATTTAATGATCTTGGGATCGGTGCCTCAAAAAATCCTTAAAGCTTGTCAGGTGATTCTGACATGCAGTCATGGGTGTCAGAACCACAACAAGGAATGATTGTCCTTCCTGAAGCCGTTGACATACAGTATGCTAATCTCCCCATTCCGACTCTCCCCCTCCCCTCAATTTATTCAGCACTTTACTGAACATTGACTTGGTCTCAGACATGGCGTTTCGACACGGTGGAGACAAAAATAAGGGAGGTTTCTGTATCCACGGACTCATGCACCCGGCAGACATACAACCCAGTGTCTCTAGCGGTTTAATAAATGTCATAACAAAGCAAGTGCAAGGTTAGCGGAAGTACAAATAAAAGAGAATGGCCAATTCTGAGCAACAAAAGAAAAGGTCAAGAGCAGCTTGAGAAAGTTATTCTTAATCCTGGAAGATTAGAAGGAGAGGAAACAGCACACAAAAGCATACAAAGCCCAGCATGCTGGAGGAAAAGCAAGTGATTCGGTACAACTGCAAAACAGGGAGACGAGGGAACGCTGAGAGAACCGAGGAAGGAGGGCAAAGGGGAGGTTGCAGAGGCTCACAAGCCGCACGGTGGGGACCCACTGAAGGGATCGGACGTGTCACCTATCCCTGTAGAAAGAGCAGCACTGTGGATAAGCACCTGGGAGGGTTTCCAGTTCTGACCAACAAAGGACAACAGACCCAAGTTCGTTCACACTCACACACATACACACACACACGCACACACCTGTGAAAAGAAAAACATAGAAACTGCATAAGGCACGTGTAACAATAGTTTTCAAGACACTGCAGACCAGGCAACAAGAAACGGACCTGGGGGAGCGCAGCCACAGCTGGCTGCAGCCTCAGAAGCCCCAGTTCGTGGACGGGGAAGGGGACTCCAGGTGGAGAGCACAGCCTCTGTGCTGAGGAGACAATGCCAGGAGTCTGAGGACAACAGAGACCTGGAGAGGAGAAAGCTGCAGAGAGGAGACTCCAGAAATCCACTGGGGTCCTTCTAGAACCTTCAGCTCCATGCTGAAGTGCCCATGAGGAGACTAAGTGAGGCAGGGAGCAGTGTCTGTGCCCACAGGGCAGCCTGGAAAACCTCGTGACTCGTGAGGCATCGGGTCTTAGCTTAGCTGCGGGAATAACTAGCCTCAGACTGCACACGGCTCTGGCCTCACCACCAAGCCTTCAAAACAGGATTCCAACAGATCAAATTGTTTCCACGATTCTAACTGTCTCCCACAATGGTGTTCAAGAATATACACAGAAACACAGAAATGTGCGACACCCAACAAGGTAAAACGTATAATGCCGGGGACCCGATAAAAATGACCAGGCTTGGAAAGAAACATGCTGATGTGATCCGTACTGAGGAGAGAAATCAACTGATCACAATGGACCAGGAACTGACACAGATTTTAGAATATGCAGGTGAGGACATTGACACATTCATAACTCTACTCTATATACCCCCGAAATTTAAGTAGAGACGCTGAAGGTATAAAAAGACTCAACCTGAACTGGGAGAGATGAAAACTGCAATGCATGAGATGGAAAGTACACTGATGAGGTAACATTGGACTCAAGACTGTGGGAAAGGAGACCGGTGCACTTACACACACAGCAACGGAAACCCTAGAAAACGGAACATGCAAAGAAAAAGTAACTTAAAAAACTGTGCACCAGTGACCTGTGGCGCAACTTCAAGTGATCGAATACACATGTAATTGAGTTTCCAAAAGCATGGGGTGGGGGGAGGTGAAGAAATAATGATCATAGTTTCCAAATTAAAACAAACACACTACAAATCCAAGAAGGAAAATGAAAACTAAGCACAAGAAAGCAAATTATACCGAGGCACATCGTAGTCCAACTTCTCAACACCAGTGACAATGAGAAATCTTAAAAGTAATCGGTGGGTGAAAAGCTACTTCACACACAGAGAAACACGGCTAAAGCAGATTTCTCATCGAAAACGAGGCAAGTGAGAAGACAGTGGAGCAACATTTTTAAATACTAGGGAACATATACTGTCCCAAAAATCTAGGCATAGTATTCTATTTTCAACATTTGGATATTCATATGCAAAAATGAGATTTATATCTAGTATCATGCATAAAAATTAACTCAAATAATGGATCATGGACTTAAAAGCTAAAACTATAAAACCTCTAGAAGAAAACATAAGAGAAACTATGACTTCATAGCAGGCAAAGGTTTCTTTTTTTTAAATCAAAGATTTCACCAAAAACATTACTTATAAAAGAACAGACTGATAAAAAGGACTTCATCAAAGGTTCTGATCTTCAAAAGACAATATTAAGGGAATAAAAAAACAAGCCAAAGACTGAGGGAAATTAATTGCAAATCACAGGTCCAAGAAAAGACTTACACCCAGAATATAAGTTAAAAAAAAAAATAAACCCTCAAAATTCAATAAAAAGAAGACAAACAATCCAGTTTATAAAAGCCTCTAACCAAGTCGTCACTAAACAAGATACGCAGATGGCCACTAAGCCTGTGAGAAGATCGGTATCATCTGTCACCGGGGCAGTGCAAATGAAAACCGTAAGAAGACACCAGTAGCATACATACATGCGAAAATACCCGGAAAGGCTGAACAATTGGACGGTTCCTTTTTTAATGGAAACGTTACCTCCCCCACGATTCGGTACCTCGGTGTTTTCCCAAGGGCAATGAAAGGTGGCTACAAAGACCGGTATGTGGGTGTCCACAGAGCTCTGCTTGCAATGGCCAAACCCTGAAAACTCACCTGAGGGACGTCACCAGGTGAATGGGCCAGTGGACTCTGGTGTGCACACGCAGTGGGGTACTCCTCAGCGATTCCCGTGGACCAGTGCTACCCAGCGCAACGTGACCCCGTCTCGAAGTAATTATGCTGAATGAAAAGTCAGGCGAAAAGGGTGTGTGCTGTAGGCTCCCCTCCACCTAAACCTAGAAGACGCGCACTGAAGCGGTGCCACGAGCATCGCAGTGGTTGCCTGGAGCTGGGGACCAGGGGGCACCGGGAGGGGTGGGTACAAGGACAGGGTCACAGGGAGGCAGGAGGTGATGGAATGCTCACTGACGTCGGTGATCGTTTCACCAGAGTAACGCATTTGTCAAAACTTGTCCGACTGTACACTCCAAATACGTGCCGTTGGCTGGGTGGTCATCGTTCCTCTATCAAGCTGCTTTTGGTTTGGTTTGGTTGTGTTTTGAACAGAATGAATTGGAGAAGGTGTCCAGAGCGTAGCAGGGAGCCACCTCGGAGCTCCCCACAACGGGGAGCTCCCCACAACATGCCGGGCTGACAGGGCTGCAGGGCTGACGGGAGAGAGTGGGCTTGCAAGGGAAAGGGAGGGCTGCACCACGACCTTGGAAGAAACCCGGCGGGTGTGGTAGCAGGAGAGCCCCAACTCCCAGACCTGGGCTGGGGGACTGGAGAGCCATGAACCAGCGTGTGGAATGAAACAGCGGTAGCACCCTGCAAGGTGAGGGTTGGATGTAATGAGCTGAGTGTAGGCTGTGAATGAGCTGGATTTAATATCCTGCGTATTTGCAGCCACACTCCCACAGCCATTTGCTTTAATTAGTTTTCACATTGGCTGTGAATGATTGATGACACTCGTTTTCCCCCATGATCCTCTCTACCCATTTAGGTCTCAGAAAGGCAAAACCTAAGAAATACACAATGCATGGAAGGTTCAGGTCTTCTGTTAAAACTCCATACTCCTTTGCACTTAACCACTCATCTTTTAAAAGTGTTTATTGATCACGTACTATGTGCCAGGCGCTTATGGCAGACTGGGTACCTGTCCTCACAGAACTTAGAATCTGATGAGAGAAAGAGGCGTTAAAATCGGGGTGAAGGAGGGTCTATGACGGGGGAACTGCCGCTGGTGCCGGCCAGGAACATGGCAGGGATCATTTAGGAAAGGACTTCTTGGACGTGTGAGGTCGAAGTGTATTCCCACGTGAGGCCAGGAGCTGGCCCAGCTACGAGAGCACAGGAAGAAGCCCCCAGAAGATGGGGGGCACGCGTGCAAATGCTCTGGGCAAGAAGAGGTCCTTTGGGATGGGCACGCACAGGGCGATGTCCGGAAGTGACTGCGGCCCCTGAGCAGGACATCCCTCTGCAATTTCTTGTTCCATTTTTCAAATTCATGGCACGGACTGAGAATTTTCTACCTCGCATAGTTTACGTGTTACAAACGCGTATGGGGCGGGGGAACGGCTGTAATTATAAATCCGAAGGGATTAACACATAATGGCCTCCTAGTCAGGTATTAATTTGGATTTAATTCAAGACGGGGTACATTTCCTGCCTGTTATGAGGCACAGGGGGTTCCTGAATATGGTCCCCTGAAACCCTTTATAAATAAGGGCGTGATGCAGTTGAGAGGGCAGACGGCGGGGACAGGGACAGCGGGCTCCTGGAAGTGACGCTCAGACAGAGCCCAGAGCCATGCTGCTGGTGACAGACAGGGAGCCGCACCTGCCAGAGGGAGGCAGCCCTGCAGCAGGGACACTCGAGGCTGGCAGTCGGGGTTCCCGGAGAAGGGGGCGAGGGGAGCCAACATGGGCAGCGCACGTCGAGGTGGCTCTGTGCACGGAGCTGGGGGCCGTGGGGAGGTGATGGAGGAATCACGTCGTTCGGGCCTCTAGGTTCCCGGCTGAGAGACGAACTGCATTCCCTGTGTCAGCGGCTGCTCCCCTCCGCCGTTCTGAGGGGACTCGATGACGTCCCGCCAGCCTGACGCACCGCCGATGGAAGACGCGTGCCCCGGTGCGTGCCGGTTTGGAGACGCAGGAAAACGGAGAAAGTATGCAGTTCAGGGTGGATGCACGTTGTTACCGGCGGCAGGAGCCCGAGGACTTCGGATGGCCGCACTAGGGAAGAAAACGTGTCACGTCCGCCTTTCGTGTCTCTGCCGCTCTCTCCATCAATCGGAGGGTTCTAGCTCTTTGGGGAAAAGTGGAAGTGCAGTTACCGTAAATGGAAATATTTGCTACCAGTACCCACCAGTGTGTGTGACTCCAGAGGTGAGACCATGGGCCCCGTGAAGCCCCGGACTTCAGACTCACCCCAAGGAGGTCGTTTTTGCTCCAGGCCACAGTCTGCAGTCCGTACCAGACATCTGTTTTGCAAATGCACGCTACGGCTTCTCACAGGGACACCAGACCAAGCAGTCACAGAGTGACAGAACCAAAGGACTGGGAAGGGTCCCAGGACGGGAAGCAGAGCTTGAGTCTGGCACCTCAGACCACTCAGCCATCCTGACACCCTCCCAGGAGGTACAAGGTGACGATGCCGCACTGCGTGTGTGCCAGCCCAGTCACAGCCGGCCACCAGCCAGCCGCTCCACGTTCTGTCCTCTGAACGGCAGCCCCACGAGGACCGACTCCTGGACGGTACCCTGCAGCCGGTAAACACTTCTGAAGGTGTGCTCTTGCGGGAGCGTCGTAGCTCCCTGACAGCCGTCCCCATCTCTGCGAAGAGCTGGCGTGGGCGAGCTCCCGGGAAGCTACACGCGTGTCCCTGTGCTGACGCTCCCAGCCACAGGCAAGCCCTGCCGACACCTGCGGGCTGCCGCTTGTCCAGGCCAAACGTTGCTCTCTCGTGCCACAGTCTGCCACGTACCATTGTTCCCAAGGCTTCCCAGTGTCCCCTCGAAGGGCCACATTTAATCAGTTCTCTTTCTGAAGCTTGGGACACCCGAAATGAAATGTGATTCTTTCCCACCGTTGCCTGGCGGGCTCAGAGCACAGACTTCTCTGCGACCACATCTGTGCACGTCCCTCAAACCTCCTGAAAATTACAGCCAGTGGCAAGAGGACGCTGACGAGGCAGCTTTCCGAGAACACAGGCAGGTATGACGGCCGAGAGCCCCTCCCAGAGGCGTAACTGGTCTGTGAAGGGACGTCAGAGGGGTGGTTGCCCTCCCCCTGCAACTGGACCGGCAGAGACGGACCTCGGGGAGCGCTCCTTTCTGAGCAAGGCTCACGAGCGTTCATTAAAGGGCGAAGCTCAGAGTCCTCTGCTTTGCACGGAGCCCGAATGGGAATGCCGCCGTGCTGATGCGGTGCAGAAACGGGCAGTGCAGTTTAATTACCCCAGGGATTTTTTTTTCAAATAAACTGCTGCTACTTTTATGACAATATTGCCCCATGAACCCATTCACTTGAACACTGGGTAATGAGAGGCCGATCTATAAAGCAAGTCATAAAAATGCTTTGCCTACAATGCTGTTTTTAGACACTCCAATCTTATGGAAACATCTTTCTCCCTATTAAAAGCGTTTTTAATCCTTCACGAATCCTCGGAATGAAAGGATTCCCTTGCACTTCCTACCATAATTATAGAACCAAAGCATCTGAGCATAGTAGTGAGAGGTATATCTCAAGTTACTTAAAATCTGGCACCACGAAGTAGAATCTAACCTACAAAATAGTCTGAACACAGATTTTTCTTTTTGAGATGATAGCCCAATAATAGCCCAATAATAGTTTAAAGAAAAAAAATATTTTCTGAGATTACATTTCTTCTATCAAAAAATATATATGATAAGATCCCACCTTAGACAAGCAAAAGGTAAATTTTAATAATTAACAGTGAAATGCAAAATAAGGGGAAAATAATAACCTATTTTTTTTTTACCGATGAGATTAGCAGAAAGTTTAAAAGACAATAACATTCCTGGCTACTGAGGATGTCATCCTCAGACTTTATTTCAGTACCAGATGCTACAAATTGGAGGAAGTCATCTGGAAATGTGTATTAAAATTCAAAATATGCATACTTCTGAACTAGTACTACATTGGGACTCTGCCTTGTTGAATTAAAAACACATGTAGTTAAGATCAATGTATGAAGGTGTTTGTTGCAGCATGATTTGTCACAGAAAATAAAAACTAGAAATAACCTATAATTATGGTTAATCAATAAAAAGTATTTGACTTTTGCAAAAGTATTTGACTATTAATTAGATGTTGGTGTTACTACTGAAGAGATGTCCTTGGATTCACAACAGAAAGTTACAGAGTCATATACAGAAGATAGTTGTGTTTTTTCCCCTGCAAAGCCAAGTAGCCGTAGCAGAGCACTGTGTGTCACCGCGAGTCTGCATGAGCATGCAGCCTGTGACACAGAAGACCTCAGGCGAGTGACGGCACTCAGGACGGATTTAAGAGGGAGCTTTAGATCTCCAAAAACGCCGCTCTGTACAAACACGGAAGGAAGTAAAAGGAGCTGCCGCTCGCACACGGTGCCGAGGACGCCTCACCTGTCCTTTCCCACCCTCCCTGCCCCGTCCCCACTCCCAACCACGGCCACAGCGGCGGTCGGACGTCATCACGGCCTCACCGCAGCAGTGTGGAAAGGGGGGTGCTTGTTCGTGTAGACCTTCCTCTAATTTTTAAAAACTATCATGTCATTTTATTGGAACTTAATATGAAACTCTAATAACAAAAACACAAAATTGTGATGGAACCTCTCAGGAACGCCTGTGTGTGCGATGGGCAAGGATGAGGGTAAGGGAGGAAATGAGTTGCATTACCAAAAGGAATGGAAACGTGCGTTTGCTTTCACGGCTTCGCTGCGTCCATGTCCCTTTACGCTTTCTCTTTGTCCCCACTGTACCTGCTCCCAGACGTGGTCTGCTGTTAGGACCAGAAAGGGTCACAGTGCTTCTTCGTATCACCCCGTAGTCAATCCCATCTGACCCCTTTCCAGGTTTACTCTGCAGCCTTTGCGTCCAAGTTCACGCGCCGTGTTTTCCTACCGAGTTCTTGCCGCTAACACAGCAGCCGACAGCACCTTTCTGAGAATTAGTTTCCAGGCGTTAGGATGAGCTTGGACAAGCTCTTGGTCTTCCACACCCATGCCCATGTCTCCTTATACCCTCGGGCACTCACCGCGGAACTCAGCAGAGAACTTAAGCTGCAACTCCACTCCTGCAGAGCACGGGGGAACTTTTGCACACATGGCAGCTGTACAGACTCCCATTGTGTCACTGGGGACTGCCATGTGCATGCGTTTGGGCACGAACAGTTAAGATGAAGTTCCAAGAAGGCAGGCCCCAGGTCTTTTATTTCATTATTTCCCAGTGTCTAGCAGAGTGCCTGACACAATCGGCACTAACAAAAGTTCATTTGATGAATGAAACTATCAATACCAGCATTTAATGAGTGTGTAGTTAGCCCAGGGATCCCGTTTATTTACCTCTCCTGTAAACTGGGGAGACTACCGCTCTGCATAGCATCCCAGAGACGGGACTGTGAGAATCGGAAAGGCAGCCAACGTGCACACAGTCTCAGCAACGTGAACTTGAGGGGTCTCATAGCAATTGCACAAGGATAAAAACAGAGCTCGGTGAAGCCACTTGAGTTTGCGTCAAGCCTCGGCTGGCTGTACCTGGAGTTTTCTCCTGTGCCTTTCGGTGTAACCAGACCCAAGGTGCATCCCCAGGGGACCTCAGGTCCCAAAGAGTCAAAACCCAAACACTTATCTAGAAGTATTTACGTACGTAGCCAATCACCTAAACATATAATTTATTACCTTAAAATGCACAACTTGTATTTACTTAGGTGGTTTTCTCCACGTGTGACGGCGACTCCGCCTAGGAAGCAGGGGAGGGGAGCTCAGGGCCTGGGCTCAGTCACGCCCGCGCGCACTCCCAGAGGAGCCTGGGCCGGATCTCCGCTTTCTCTCTGCTTTAGTTCACTCGATCTTTCTAAACCCAAGGAGGAAAGCCGTAGGATCGCTAAGATCACTTCCTTCTCTAACATTCTAGGATTTTTTTATCATTTAATTGTATTGCTTTCCAGTTATAACCGTACTTCAAGCAGGAAACCCCCCCCAGAATCCCGCCTTCTCGGGTTGGCAAGGCACATCACCCCTGCTGGGCAGCTTTACGGGACGGCTCGCAGGCCCCACACCGCGGTCCTCGGATCGGTAGCCACCGCACTCGCCCATCAGGTGCGCCCTTGTCAGCTCCGCACGCGACTTGGTTGAGCACTCAGACGTCTTGGCGAAGTGCCGCAGCCACGCACACGCTCGCGACCCGCATCGCTTCTGGGGCTCCACCCGCAGCTCTCCCCTGTCCCTCCCGTCGCACCAAGTGTTGTCACTTCATTACAACCTTCAGGACGCGTGCCGGCCCAGGTGAACGTGGGGAGCGAGTGCCCCAGCCGGCACCCCGCCACCTGCTGCTCCCCACCCTGCAGACGCCCGGGGCAATGGCCTCGCCGGGCGTGGGGGTGCTGGGGGGCGACCGGGGGCGGGGCCTGCGCGGCGGGGCGGCCAGGGGCGGGGCCTGTGCGGCCGGGGGATGACCGGGGTCGAAGCCTGGGCCGCCGGGGGGTGGCCGGGGGCGGGGCCTGCGCGGCCTGGGGCGCCGGGGGCGGGGCGTGGGCTGCCTGGGGCGCCGGGGGCGGGGCCTGGACGACCGGGGCGGGGCCTGTGCGGGCGGGGGCGGGGCCTGCGCGGGCGGGGCATAAAAGCGGCGCAGCGCGCGCGGACCGGACGGAGGCGCCGCGCTGGGCAGCACCGCGGACAGCGCCCCGAGCCCCGGCCCCTCTCCCGCGCGCACCGACCCGCCCGCACCGCCCGGCGCGATGGCCGAGTCCCACCTGCAGTCACCTCTCATCACGGCCTCGCAGTTTTTCGAGATCTGGCTCCATTTCGACGCCGACGGTGACTATCCCCTCTTGTCGGTCCCAAGTCCCCGGCCCGCGCCCTTCCCCCCGCGCCCCTCCCCGAGTCCCCGCTTTCCTCTCCGCGACTTCTACCCCCGGGTGGCTGCAGAACCGTCAACTGGAAAGTTTGTCTGATGCTCCTGTGTTACCCCCAAACCCTTACCCTCCTTTCTCTCCGAGAACCGTAAGGGTAGGAAGCGGGGGGGGGGGCGCAGGGATGGGGGACCCTGCTCCTCCACGTTCCCGCGGCCGTGCTCAGCATCCCTGACCCCCCTCCCCGAGTGAGGGGGGCGCGGCCTTGCCCTCTGCGGGTCCCCGCGGGCTCGGGCAGCGGCAGGACGACGCCCGTGCTGGGGAAGGGCCTCGCAGCGAGCCGCCCGCCGCGCGGCGCCCCTGTCTCCGCAGGGAGTGGGTACCTGGAGGGCGAGGAGCTGCAGAACTTGATCCAGGAGCTCCAGCAGGCGCGGAAGAAGGCCGGACTGGTAGGTGCAAGTGGCACAGACGCCAAGGGACCTTCCACCGGGGAAGCCAGATGATTCTCGTGCTTTCGCGACGAGGCAGGAGGCTCAGGTGGTTTCCGGGGAAGGGAACCGTTCAGTGACCGACCGAGGGGAGAAGGCGCCTTTCCCAGACTCGGGGGGGGGGGTGGGGAGACTGACAGAGCGAGAAGCAGGGAGAGACGGGGCGACAGCCGCGGGCGACCCGAGGGGCAGGGTCGTGCGAGCCGAGGTTGGAGCGCTGCCCTGCACCTTGATACCTGTCCCGCCTGAACACGGCCGGAAAGGGCAGGGTGGGTGCGCGAGGCGTGAGTGCGGGTCGGCATGGACACGGGGTTCCACTGGGTAATTTTTAACTTCTGCTTGTCTGCGCGAGAAGTGAGGGGTAGAAATGCGTTTCTGCCCCTTGGTGGCCAGCAAACAGATGTGCAGATGGTGCGGACCTTTTCCTGTCACCAGTCCCTGTGGTTGCGATGCCGACGAGGTTGGAGAGATGGGACAATGCCCTGACTTCGCCTTTCTCACTGGGGGGCTGCGGGGGGAGTTGCACGGCTCGCAGCGTGACAGTGACCGAGAGTCTAACAAGACAGGTGTTCGTTTCTGATGCGCGAGGGGGAAAAACCAAAGTTAGAAATGTAAAATGAAAAGCAAGTGTAGGAATTTAATGTGTTTTTAAAAAGCAAAGTGATACTTTCATGATAAACAATTAATAGTATTTTGAAAACAAGATGTATTTGTAATTTAAGCCATCAGTTAATTGAACAAATGACGGTTGTTACTAATTCTGAATGGCTTTCTCTAGTCATAAATTAACCTGTTAAGGAAAGATGTTGTCAGCATAAAATTAGGTTTACCCAGCTTCCAAGCACAGATGAGACGATCGTGTGCGGTAAAATAGGTTAAGAGTCTTGTTAATCTCCTTTTGGGATTTATGTAAGACTGCGTTTTGGAAGACCGTGTTCTTGGATTTGGGTTACTTAGATGTTAATAATAATCTTTGGCTTTTCTGACTACCATTCGAAAAAGAGTTTACATTACAGATTAGGTGTGTCTGATCCTCTAGCAAATCACCACCTCTAGCATCGAGATATATATAACTATAATATCATTGTGTATTACAGATATATAATATACCAATAGAGGTACATTTTTGTTCCATCTAAATTGAAATTTGTGTGATACACATTTCTGTACAACAGATTCAAACGACTCTGGGGACTCTGAACCCCAGAGGACTCTGAAAGGTACCGTCACGCAGTACAGAACTGTCAGATGCTGAAATCATTGACCAAATTGATTTAAAACCAGATAACGCTCTGGAGATTGTTCCACCCAGATTTAACATTGTGTAAATCTCCAAGTGTAATTGAACAAGATCAAATAAAACAGAAAACGTTTCACACGTTGTCTTCACACACTCCTCCACTTTACATATTACCATGGACATAAACTCGTGCAATACTGTCATATGGCTCTATGTACCTTTGACTGATAAAACAAAAACAAGTCTTTCCTCATTTAAAAATATGTATTTAAACTGTCCGGTTGCAAAATGTTTCTTACTAAAAATTTTCAAATTAAAACCTTTTAAGAGCTTCCAGCAGCTAAATGGTTATATTTTAATTTTGCTAGAAGTAATTTTAATATTGAGATTTATTTTCATCTTGGAAATTCAGATATTTAGAAACTATACTTTTTTTTTTCAGATTTTTCTTTTCCTCGTCCCATTTTAATATTTGTACTTTTTTGTACATAATGACTTCATGTTAGAGTTTCAAGGAGTTTAGAGCTTAATTATTTTTTCTAACTGCCTAGACTTCAATTTTACAATACTGGAAATTCTAGCTATTAGATTATAATTCAATAAACCCAAACATGAGCACAGGTACAGGATTATAACAGGTTGCTTAGTACCTTGATTGTCGAATATTTTTGTGGATTATGTAGATAGTCTTGAGATAGTTAAAATCCAACTCAAGCTCTGGAGAGGTTCATGTACTAGAAAACCAGCTCTCTATCCTACTGGCCCCCTTACAAAACAACCCACTTTTACATATTTCTTCTCTTTTTTTAGAATGTAAAAATTCTCCAGCTAGATTTCTTGGAGTTTCAGGCCCTAGGATGACAGAGTTCACTACTAATGAAAAGACTGTCTTGCCATCTGAAATGTGAAATTTCAAAATGTTTTACTAATGTTAACTATAAGGGAGTATAACATGAATTAAACATAACAACCTAATATATTTTCCACCCTCTTATGATAAAAATGCTATTTCATCGTTAACTCAGAAAGCTTTTAATTTATTATTATCATCATTATGCTTTGCACTGTTTAAAACATAGATTTTGACGTTGTCACCCAGAAAGCTCACAAACTACGTGTCAAATCTGCTTGTTAAGCCAGTGGTGGTGTACAGTTTTAAGATTTAAGAATGAATGCTTTGTTTTTTGTTTAAGGTATGTGTATAAAAACATAACATAACTTACAGTTCCAGTATTGCTACTTCCATTTTCTTATCATTGTTGTCATAGTAAAATTTGTAAAAATGCAAGTTGACATTAATCCACACTAGAAGATTTTTTTAGAAGGCTACATTATAATTCAGTTGCTTAATTACTGTTTTCTCAGTTCTGGAATGATATTCACTTTGGTTCCTAAAGGATTACATAATGGTAGTAGCAATGACATTCACCCTCAATATAGCCCTTAAGCTATCTTAAACTATATACATAGTATATCCCTAGAGCCAACATGTGGTAGAGAGCACCGCCATCTTTTTAGTTACAACGAAACCGGGGGCCTCCCTTTACCTTTCCAAGGACATAGGGCGGGCATTGGTGAAGGCTGACCTATTTTAAACAGGCTTAAGTTAGTGCAACAGGGTTGTTAAATGGGCTACGATGGAGACCCACAGGTATACACTCCACCTCCTGAATAGCAGTTCTGTGTCCAGAGCGCTAGTTTGTGGTCCACAGCTCTCAAGTCTGTCAACACGGGAAGAGATTATGTAAGTAATAGATTGGAGCCAGGGTGGAGGGGTGCGGGGGGGACCCAAACGAGACAAAAGCACTTAGTTTGTCACTCTTTAACATGTCTAAGTGTGCTCAAATTCATGGGAAAGAGGACATCATCTCAGGAAAAGAAATAAAAAGAAAGAAACCCCGGAAAAGGGCTCCCTCCAGGAGGCACAGATCGTACACGTATATAATTCATGGCCTAGAATAAGGTCATCGAGATTGTCCGTCTCTAATGAAAGCACAAAGTGGTCAAGCTGTTCATTTATCTGGAAGGCATTTATGACATTTAACTTTTTAACTTATCTAATTAATGAATGCCACTGTGTGCTGGGAAGCGAGTCACTCCTCAATACTCTACATCTTTTGCTTGTCCAAACCGAAAATACGTGTTATTACCTTCCATGGATGAAACATATTGGAATAAGGGCAATGTTGCAGGACAATAAGGGCAGCCATGTGGAAGAACTTTTCCTGAAGCAAACAATGTTTAAAGGACGTGAGCAGTGATCACTGTATTTAAATTCACTAAAGGTTATGAACCGAGTAATTCCGACTACATTTTAAAGGATACATCTTCTCCAACCCGGCAGTGAAAGGCAAATCCTAATGATTGATTCAGAAATGATCATCATAATTATAAGTCTTCCGTGTGCAACCAGCAAACGCTGTGTATCAGCTGAGTCTTTAATTTTCCATCGGTATGCATAATTAACTCTGAGTCGTTCCAGTTCTGGTTTTTCTTTGCAAGAAGTTGTTAACACCATCACAGGCATAATTGGGTTTGGGGGAGGGGGTGTTTTTTTTCTTTTTACAAACTTTTTACTTGCTTTTATCTAATTTTAGGAGTTATCCCCTGAGATGAAAACCTTTGTGGACCAGTATGGGCAGAGAGAGGACGGAAAAATAGGAATTGTTGAGGTAAGCCACACGCGTTTTTCTGAGAGTTTTAGTAAACGGGCTTCCTCTGTGGTTGCGTCCAGCTCACACACGGCATGGCCAGGCTCATCGGAGCGGGGGCTCCATTTGCCTCAGGGACAGAACCAGCTCAGAAGTGAAGGGGGTCTAAGACTTTGCCAATCTGAGAGCCTCAGTTTAGCACCTGAGAAGCTGAGACCCAGAGCCACCAACCGACTGGGCGCTGACAGGCCAAGTCCCCAGCGTCCAGGTAAGCGCCCACGATGTGTCTCCTCCTGTAACACGGTAGGCTTTTCTGTCACACTAGAAAACGAAGTCTTTGCGCTCCCTGTGACGATGACATGGCCAAAAGCCACTTCCTGGTTCTGAAATTCTGTTTTGGATTGGCAGTGGGCCTGACTACAAACCCGAGAGCTTAGGTACAGACTTCTTCTGAGTCTAAAAGTGTACGACGTGAGAGCCAAATCTTACCTTTTCACTATGACTTTTCCAATTGAGGACACCTTTAAAAAATTATTTTTCTGTCTGTATATCAAGGCAGCGAAACTTGGATTATGTAGCAATTCTGTGTCCTCAGATTTGAGAAAAAGCTGTGGCTTCCCTTACTGCGAGTTTTCCAAATGCTGGTGTCTCCGCTACTTTTTAAGATCTCTGCAACCTTTTTTTTTTTTTTTTAATCTCTATTTCTATTAGAGAAATTGAGCAGACAGCTTTCAGAAAAATTAATAAGGTCGTAGTTTAAAATACGCTAAATCACAAGCATCATAATGTTCTCAGTGTGTCAGACTGTGAAGTGTTCTGGCTTCACCATTTAGTCGTAATTTACCTGGCTTCAGAGAACTAACCTGGTTTCCAAATAACTGATCTTATGGGACACCTGTGATGTGATGTAAAACACGCTTATTTTAAAACAGCTACTACAAATAGAGTTAAGGAAGGACAGTCTATTATTATCTTTGTAATTAAAATATTCCCCTGGAGTATACACTTTCCCCTTTGCCTGTGTGTAACTCATTACTATATAAAGAGATAAATTTATAGTAATGAGACTTACAGATTGATAAGGAGACCAGCTAATAAGGGCTGGGACCCTGAAGGGTAAGGCGGTAACTTTAAACGGAACGTAAATGAGACAGGTCAATCTATTCAAAACTAGATGGAAATTCTGCAATCGGTAAGATTATCGCGTGGCTATTTCGGAGTTCGGCTGCTTTATAATTTATAATTCTAGTAGAGGAAAGACTGCCATCTTATACTGAGCATATTTCACCTGCACGGACTCCAGTGGGCTGAATATTCATTTGACTGAAGTTTTCTAGAGCCGCTAAGGTTGTACCAGGGTATAAAAAGCACAGATCTGATTTGCGTGGATTCTCCACTTTTAAAAGGACAAGATGGATAAGCCTGTTTTGAACCCAGGTTTTACTTTGGGTGGTAGAGTCTAATCCCTCATGAATTATGAGTTGAGGCCACACTTGAATGAGAGGTTGGGGTCACCAGCAGGGGCCTCGTCCTGGAGACCTGATGGAAGAAATTTCCCTGGAACTTTGCGGTAAGAAACTATTGTAGGGAGGAAAGGTTTTCTGTGTCAGAAAAGATAGGTACCAAAGAGGGTGAAGCACATGATGGAGGTGCAAATGCAGAACTGAGGAGCTTTTACTGCAACAAGAAAAACAACTTACATCACGCAACTTATGAAGCGTTCAAATAGCACTCACGCGTCTGGCCTGCATAACAACAAAATGAAATACGTCTGAACACAAAATAAGGATCTGTTTTAGAGCCGGGGAACCCGAGACGTCAATAGAATTGCCTGAAGTCCAAGAAAAAGTAAGAAAGAAGTGGTGGAACAGCCAGACCCCAGCCGTGTCCTTCTATACCATTCTGCCTGTTGAAAACGTAGTAAGTCACCTGTGCATTCCATGCATTGAGAGAAGACTGTCCCCTCCAGCTGGCTGAGTGCTTACCACAAGGCTTTAGGGTTAGCGGCGTGATCAGGCTGCACGGAGCGCACACAGGGCACCGGCCGGCGCGTCAGAGACGTGATTTGGGCCGAACGCTCCGACCCGCTGAAACGGAAGGTGTTAACGGGAGAGAGTGAGACGCCTGAGATCCCATCAGAAGGTTCAGGAATTCCAGGACAGGGAACTTGCTAGATGGAACCCCTGGGAGAAAAAAGCTAGCCCCAAATCCTCATGCTAAGGACAAAGAAACGGAAGCCCAGAAGGGGTGAAGGAGGTACCCGTGTTCTCTCTCACTCCAGCTCTTTTCCCGAGTGTGAGCTGCCGGCCACAGTTCAGGAGGTGCGGTGGGGACGAGCTGGGGGGAAGGAGGCAGGAAGCCCATGGAGCTAAGGGACGGGGGACAGCCCCATGGAGCTAAGGGACGGGGGACAGCCCCAGGGGGACAATCTCAGCGGGTCCTCTGAACATCAAGGCTGCCCAGGGCCGGTAAGCCAGGGAAGAGAGAAAGGAGACGCTCTGACAGTCGTGGTGGGACAGAAACCGAAAGCTCCAGATCCTAGGTGGCAAATGGGCCTGATCCTAACGGGCCCTCGGCTGCCACCAGGAAGTTGTGTTAAATGACGTCCATCCTTTCTGTTTCCAAACTTGACATGTGGTGTCACGTGGAACACAAAGACAGAAGCTGCCGCCAGCTATGAGGCCACAGAAAACCCCACGTCTTCCGAAGTTAGCGTTTACCCACCCGCCCGGCTGGCGCCCGCACGCACACTCAGGTGTGCACAGCGCAAACAGGTTGGACTTGCCGAAACGCTATGCCCACGTCACAGGTGACTCACGGCTCCTCAGAATCGAATCTGCGTAAACCAAATGAGGCCCCCCCAGCAGCCTGTGCTCCTGGTGGACGTGGGCCAAGCTGACTTGGCTCCAACTGAAATACGTTTCTGAAAAGATCAGAAAACACAGTGTTCTCTCCCGATAACGCTGATCGACACTCTCCAGCAGGATGCGACCTGGAAACACATTTTAAAAAAAAAAAAGAAAAAGAAGAATGCTTGCCTCTGAAGTTTTTCACATCCTGTCTTTAAATAGATTTTAAAATTCGGACACACTCGCATACACAGTCCAGTAACAAAGAGAAGGTTAAAATGAAGTCAGAACAGTCCTGAAATTCTGATGTAAATCAACAGTCAGCATGACCGTCGAGAGCTCAGACCGGTGCCGGTATTGCAGGGCAGAAGGCTGATGGGACAGCGGACGAGGACGAGGAATGTCTTCCCGGGTGCCCACGTGTCACACAGACACCGCCCTCGGCGGCAGGCGGAGTGCTCAAGCTCCACCCCTCCCGTGGGGCCCCATGTGGGCACCCCACCGGCTCCCGAGTGCACTGCCTCTGCCCGGGTCGGCGCACCCACTGAGCAGACAGCCCCGAATGCTGTTTCCGTGCCCACACGGCAACGGCCCGCTCGGGGGAGCAGGCACCCTGCTTCCACGCACAAGGGAATGTGAGCACGTGGGCTCAGACACAGCGAGGGCAGGTTTTCGGGCAGACGACGTTTGCATCTCGGAGTCCGAGGGAATGAAGGATGATGGCGTCTGATCGAAAGCGTCACGCTGGGTGGGTGCTTTTAAATGGTTTCTTAGGGAGGCTTGAATGGAAGGGAGGTGAGCCTCAGCCACTGCGGTCTGAAAATCAAGGGACGATGGCGGTCTGACTCCAAGGACAAGCTATGTGCTGGCAGCCCATGTGCGCCCCGAGCCTCCGTCCTTGGCTGTGAACAGGGGTGACATCAGAGTAGCTACACCCCATGTGTTACATGTCCAGCACCTCGATAAACCCCGGCCCACGTAAAGCTCAATAAACATATTTACTACTACTATTAACAACAAAAAGAGTTCGTAGGAAGAGCTACTCCATTCCTCTGGGTGCCAAGCCTTTGCACCGTGCCTTATGTAACTTGTCAAGTTCAAGTTATGTGTTCAGACACCCTCGAATGTACAGGAGAAGGCCGTGTGCCTTCCAGAGTTCCCACCTGTCACTGGCCAGGAAAAATACCTCTGCAGCTCCCAGATGGGAAGGAAACGGAGGTGGGTGGAGGGCCCCCCAGGTGCCCCAGATTGCCTCACTCACCGCTGGGTTCCTACACAGTCCCCCCTCACGCCTGGTACTCAGCTGTACCCACCACGTCCTGCTTGGACTTTGTCTGGCACGATCACCTCCCTGTCAGGGTCTTCCTAGAGATGGGAATGCCCAGCACTGGGCACAGGACCTGCCGGTTCTGAGTCACAGCCCTGTGACCCAAGGCAGGGTGTCACCTGGCTCCGTGCATGCACACGCACACACATGCACATGCACACACGCACACACATATGCACGTGCACACACACATACACACATGCATGCACACATTCACACACGTGTGTACATGCACACACATGCACGCACATGCACATGCACGCATGCACACGCACTTGTGCACGTACACACATACACACACGCGTATGCAGGAGCGCGCACACATGCACACATGCGCACACATGAGCACACATGCACACACACGTGTGCACGTACATGCACACACACATGCACACGCATATGCATGCACGCGCACACACCAACACCGCACACACACGTGCACGCACACACTGCAAACACGCAAACACACGCGCGTGCACACAAATTAAATTTAAAATTTTCAGTGGCGGGGAAAGGACAGAGCCCAAGCAAAAAGTGTGTGGGAGTCTTTTCTATATGGTAGCAGCGCTTTTGAACTTGTTCGACCTTGAGATTGCTCTGGACCCCAGGTGCTGGGCCTGAGACCAGGGAGGAGGGTCCGCGCGTGTAGTCCGGGAATGCCAGGCCACCGCGGGGCCATCCATCCCGTGCCCCGCATCCCAGCAGGCGGACGCGTTCGTGTTCACGGTGGAGCTGGGGCCCTTCGTGGCCATGAAATGAGATCTAAGGGGAAACGTCTAAGGTCGGAAGCAGGATTGTGGCCGAAGCCCGAAGCCCCTTCCTCTGGGCACGGGCCTCCCCGCCCCGCTCCGCGGCCAGCGTCTTCGGCTCCGCTTCCCGCGCGGCTCCCGCGCCCTCCTCGGACTCGGGGTGCCCCCTCCCCGCTCCGGCCGCACTTCCCGGCCTCCTTCCTCCGGCGTGGGAGGTTCCACGCGTCTCTCAGGCCTGTCCCTGCGACAGCTGCCCCCGTGGGCCTGCTGCGGTGCCCGCACCCCCGTGCACCCGGGTGCCCGAGCCTGTAAGCAGAGGCGCTGGGGAGCAAAGGGTCCGGGACGGGGAGCGGGGCCCCAGTCCCCGGGGCAGTAGCCGGGCTCCCAGGAGAGTGTCCCAGAGCGCCCGGGGCGGGGGGCTCACGCAGCTCCGCTCTCCTGCAGCTGGCCCACGTGCTGCCCACCGAGGAGAACTTCCTGCTGCTGTTCAGGTGCCAGCAGCTCAAGTCCTGCGAAGAGTTCATGAAGGTAAGCCTGGGGACCCCCGGTGACGGTTGGGGACCCCCGGTGATAGCTAGGATGGCTGGTGACAGCTCGGCCCCCAGTGACATCTTGGGGCGGCCGGTGTCACGTGGGGCCCCCTGGTGACGGCTGGGGGACCCTGGGGCGCCCACAGAGCTGATCAGAGTAGGGAGATCGCCGGCTTTAATGTCTTGGTTTTCCTTGTCCGAAATTGCTTGCAGACATGGAGAAAGTATGACACTGACCACAGCGGCTTCATAGAAACCGAGGAGCTGAAGGTGAGCCGGTAGAAACCTGCCTGCGGGTTTGCTTTCCAACCTCCCACCACAGGAACTGTCGCTGAGAAGGGGCACGTGTTCGCATGGCTCAGGGGGCGGCGCACCAGAAGGAGACTTCACGTCCTTCTGGGAGGTCTGCTCAGCAGCACGAGAAATGAGCACTTTCTGGGGTGCACACAGGTTTTTTGTAAGACAGACGCAATGATAGAGAAAGCTGCAGAAGCCCCTCGTTCTCGGTGAAATGCAATGTTTTATTTCATAAATTCAACACCTATAAACAGATAAAAGAAGCAGTGATTGCTGTCAGCCAGGTGCTCTACACGTCCCCCCATTTAACCTTTGAGTGCGTTCTGCGAGGTGAGCGTTCCCGAGAGGGAAGACGTGAAGGGGAGGGAAGGGACAAGCTGGTGGCACAGAATGAGACGTGGGCCACCGTGTCCCGGCCCCGGGACATTCCCTCCTTCCGGCCTCCTGTCAGCTATGACTCACGAGGACGTCTCAGAAACTGCAGCTCTGGGGACTGACTCCTCCGTGGCCACCACACAGACGGGCGAGAGCTGGTGCACAGGAGCGGGGTTCTGAAAGCACAGGCCAGGGCGTCCGATGGTCTTTCGTCTGGACAAGCCTCTGTGTGGCGGACAAGGCACAATGAATCATACGATTCCCGAGCTCAGTAATGTACTAGCCTGTCGGAAACACGGAAGCATCTTTCTCTCACTTCCTTAAATCGACCCCAAGACTTCTCAGTGCAGAGGACCCAGTTTTCTCTAGCTTGAAGATACGGTGACTACAAGGGAAGCAAATGAATATTAATGGGGCACCTGCTATGTGGCGGGCACCGTACTGGGTGCTCGCACCGTGCTTTCACCTTTGATCCCTGCAGAAATTGGCAGGGCAGGTCTTGTTATTCCCGCTGTACAAACAGAAACCAAGTTCAGGGAAAGTGGGTGACTTTTCCGGATGACCCAGATGCCTAGGAAAAGCAGCCAGGTGTGGACGTAGACATAATACGTGACGTGCTGACGTTCCGTTTCAGTCCCGGAGAGCTGCCGCCTCTGCCGTGTGCGATGGGAGAGACTGGCTTGGCTCCAGGCACTTCCTGCTTTAGAGATGGGACTGGCACGTTTGCACAGACCCCTCCACACCCTGCAAAACGGCTAGAACATACCCAACTGCAGCCTCCCGGAGATGTAAATATTTTTAATGTGAAATCACCAAAATACAACGTCTTTAACAAACTTGCAGTTCAGCCATGTAGAGCCCACAAGGTGACAGTTTTGCTATGTTGTGTGCACCCTACCGACCCACAAAAATTCTTGTGGAAATTATTTCACGTTCATGATGAAAACCTTAGCTCCTCTCTGATACTGACCTCAAAATACTCAAAAGGTCTCCTTCTTTGTTCTAAATTTTATTCTCAGAAAGAGATTCTAAATAGAAGTCTCCTCTCTGGAGAATTTTGGAGATAAGTAGGCATTCTTTTTTAATGGATCTTTCAAGAAAGCTAATTTTAAGATCTGTAATAGAGTAAAACGTTGCCTGCTCTCAGACACGACTGAGTCTCAGCATCCCACAGTTTCTCCCGGGCTATTTCTGTGACCACCGTTTTTGTCTCTGATGAGGATTTTTAACCCAATTAATCTCTGACAAAAAGGCTCCTAAGTCTCAAAAATAAAATTCATGTCGAACAGATAACTGTGAATTTTCCGTGCTTCACTTTGGCTCTGAAGTGGCATGTCCGAAGTGAAAGCATGTGTATCAGCCACCCACGCAGAGGTCCCCTCCTGTGAGGACGGCGGGATGACAGCTGGTGACACCCCGTTGGCCCTCTGCTGAGCTGTGAAGGCATAGAGAGGGGCCCCTGCGTCTTGCAGAGTCCCACGAGAACCGGTGAGGGTGTCTTCACGTAGAAATGCAGCCACTTGGGTGGCTGGTCTCACAGGCTCAGGTCCCTGCACACACAGCACAGAGGCAGGTACTCCCTTCGCAGAAGTCACAAAAGCTCAGTGTCACGCAGAGTAGGACAGGGCGGGTCTCAGCCAAAGGCACACGTCTCCCTGTTGAAGGCAGCCCCTCTGCCTGCGTGCCAGGGGTCCACGTGGTCTCATCTCTGCACTAAGGTCCTCCCTGCCTCCACCCACAGAGAGAGGCTTCTCTGCACTCCCGGGGCAGCCCGTCTCCTGGCAGGCTGCGTGGAGGCGGACGTATGTTATCAATGAGGTTCACCTGAGTCTTCTCTGTCTTAACAGAACTTCCTGAAGGACCTGCTGGAGAGAGCCAACAAGATTGTCGATGATACCAAACTGGCTGAATACACAGACCTGATGGTAAGAACGATCCTGAGAGGCCGCGGCCAGGAGCCGGGGAGATGCGCTGGGTTCTCGCTCATTCCCACGGCTCAGAGGGCCAGACGGACGGCCCACGGTGGGGGCGTCCCCTCACATAGGTACCGTTTCACCGGGACCGTTAAACACGTAAGGGCGTCGCCACCTCAGGCTCCGTGCTGCAGGTGCTGGCGGCAAAGCTCGTTAAAGGACCCCGTCCTTTCCGTGGAGTTGGGAATTTGCACCCCTCAGAGGATCGCTTGTTTTTCTCATAATGCAAAGCCGGTGTGACTACACCCCTACATGTACGGCTCACGCTCACCTACACTCCACTGTACCAGGACACGTAAATTACATCAGCAAAATTCATTTCTTGTGGAAGTTCTGAGCCAGTCTCTATCCCGACTTCGAACACCACGGCTTTCCTTAAAGAACCGAGTGCAGTGAGTAAACGTGGCTGCCTCCTCCCGCTTCCCTTGGGTTCTTGTTAGTGGAAACGCAAATGCAGCCCGGTGCTGGTGCTGGTATCGCGCGGCGCCTATCGTAGCGTGCTGACGTGGGGCCAAGGACCCTGCTTAGTGGAGGCACCTCACGTTTTAGGAATGAGTGTCACGGAAATTTACACAGTTCCAGACAGCGCAGGTCCCCACCTACGACGGCAGTGCATTTCAGGTGGGTCAGTTGGCCGACTTTGACTCGTTCCAGCATTAGGACGCGGAGGAACGAGTCTTTGCCAAACTGAGTCAGCCCCGGGCCAACGCTATTGTAATTGTCTAAGCTCTGAAATTCAGAAAGGTTTATTGTTCAGATCACGTGCATATTTCTATGCACGTGCTTTAAGGACCGTAAAGTTACCGTGAATTCTTATCTCATGGATTTAAATAACCTATAAAATCTAAGTGCATGTTATTAAAAAATGTCACATTAGACTGATAAAGAAGTTAGACTCTTTAGTTACCCTGAGAAGTAATTTTATAAAGGGTTTGATTGTATTTGATGTATAAAAGCCTGTCAGCCTTTCATGTGGGGCAAACAAACAAACAAACAAACCGCCCCCTAGAACCTAACAGCTGCCTTAGTCACTGTACAGTGATATTTATTATCATTTAGTTTCAAAACAATCAAAAAAGTTTCCACGGTCAGGACATGTCCTCATTACCTTCCACGTCAGCAGAGAAATGTGTCGCGGCGGGCAGATCGAAGTGCTGAGTAGCTTCTGGGAAAGGGACAGTAACCTACATTTATCCGTGTTCTGTCTCATGCCAATCTTCAGGGATCTCTATTTAAGGCAAAGACTCCTCTCCAGGTAGAAACGTGAAGCAGCCTTTTTAAAACTGCTCAGATGGGAGTTCTCCCCTGTTGGGCTGGCCGGGCAGACTCTGATTAAATGTCATAAACCAGTTCAAATCTGGGAAGCGAATTAATCAAGAACGAATTAGAATTTAAATATGTATGTGGGGACATATGTCCCGATGGGCACCGAACCGTGTCATCTGGTGTCCAGTGTCTCGGGAGGCCGTGTGACCGTATGAGAACTTACAGTCTGCGGATTACAAAAGGTGTCACTCTCAGACCCTGCACACACCTGCCCCCTTGGAAGGTTCTGGAAACAGCTCCCACCATGCCCAGCATGCTTTTCCATTTCTTCCTAGGGGACCTCACTACACCTATGTCCATTATGGCCCTGATCACGTTTCTTCCTCTGGGATCAAAACGAATGCTACTTTTGCACGTATTTAGGCCACATAGGGGATGTGTGAGCTGTATTTCATCCACAAACCTAACTAATCCAGCATAGCTGTACCTGCCTGTGCCTGACGGCGTGATGGCCTCCCGGTGCAGGCGTGCGGGTGTCTGTGCCGGGCGTGTCTGCCTGGGCGTGTCTGGGCGTGTGATGTGCATGTCCATCCAGGGGCAGGCAGGGAGCTTTACAGAGAGCGTAAAAGGGAAATGAAAAGAATTCCAAATAACTCAAAACTTCTACTCTCCAAGGATTTCTCGAGAGCATCTGCCTGCTGCTTTTGGAGGTAGCCTGTTACACTCTAAAAGAAGAAAACAAATTATTTATTTTCATACCGCTAATGGGAGTCAGGATATGCCATGTACACCAGCAGACACCATCTCGCCCGTATCTTGCTAGATAGTTACATATTTGCAAGAAAAATAACTAGAAGCCTAGCCAAAATCCTATCTCTATTATTCTAAACCGTTCTCAGAAAATCTGGCAGTGACAGAAGTTACAAAATTGAAAATTGGCTCTGAAAGTTTAATAAATGCTAGTTTGCAGACTTTCTCTGTAATTGATGTCCAACTGCTTTATTTTGAATTTCCTTCTCTTTCATGCAATAAATCATTCTTCAACGCCTACAATAATGGCATTTTGTCTTTCAGCTGAAATTATTTGATTCAAATAATGATGGGAAGCTGGAATTAACGGAGATGGCCAGGTGAGTTTAGGGACTGTACAAATACTGTTAAAATAAGCTGATCCTTGTAAAAAAAATCTAACCCCTTAATATGTTTTTCTCTGAAAAGGTTACTACCAGTGCAGGAGAATTTTCTTCTTAAATTTCAGGTATTTCTCTTTTTCTCTAGCATAAATAATATCATCTTTGAAAAGTTAGAATACGGGAGACTTGCCGAGAGATACACAAGGAAACGTAATAGCAGCGTTTTAACCTCTGCTCTCTTCTCTGTCATCCAGGGAATCAAAATGTGTGGCAAAGAATTCAATAAAGCTTTTGAGTTGTACGATCAGGTAAAGGTCTGTTAACTATAGTTCTCTAGAAGAATTTGGAAAATGCTGATTAGGGGAAAGACCTTCAAATTCAAGGTTTTTATTAAAAGCAACACGAGCTGTGAAAAATTTCCCAGTGACTCGTTCTTGTGATGGGAGAAGTACTGTGTCATGTCCTAAATCAGGCAAATGGTGATTCCCACCCAAAGCTGTGACTTCTTTGCTGTGGGGCTTTGGGTGAGACACCAAACTCCTCTGAGCCTCGGTTGCCTCACTCTGCAAACAAGAGACAGCATGACCCACTCTGTGGGTGGGATGAGGGTTAGTCGGGATGAAAATACCCAGCAGATGCCCCTCTCCTAGGAGATGGTAACGCAGTATGTGTGTGCATGTGTGAGGTCGCCAGTGAACCTCCTTTATTTGTTCTCATCTCTCTACTCCTGGACCAAACCAGGCCTCTGTGGGCTGTGCCAGCACCCAGTGTGGCACTGGGCCAGTCCCATGGCCTCCCCAGGCCTGGTTGTGACTCATGCAATCACACTGGTGACCCCTAACTTCCTCCAATGGGAGGTGAGGTGGACACACAGTCGTGTGTTAAACGTGAACCTCCTTGGAAGAGTTCAAGGTATTTTACTGATGGGAGGCGTCCAGGGAGAGGCGATTCAGATCTACTTTGCAAGTCTGGAGCAGTTAGAAATGCTGAGGTCCTGAGAGCTGCCCAGGGTGCAGGGGGGCCAATTTGGGGGAGTGCAGTGACTTCCATTGCTCTCCACTCCCCTCACTGCGATGGTGTCAGCGGGGCCTGTTCTGATTCTCCTTCCCCAGGATGGCAACGGCTACATCGATGAACATGAACTCGATGCTTTGCTGAAGGACCTGTGTGAGAAGAATAAACAGGTAATAGTTCCCGAGCCCCTGACTGCTGAAGCAGACTTTGCAGATCCATCCAGCAGCAACCACACATACATTTTTCGGAACCTTATTTTAAACATTTATGGAGGAGCAGTAGATTTCAACTCTTACCCCGCTTTGGCTCTGGGATCAATAGATTTTTATGCCTGAAACCTATGTAATCCTTGCTAACAGATGTCTCCCCAATAAGTCTAACAATAAAAATGAATTAAAAAAAAAACAAGTTGAGAGTACACTATAAAAAGAGTATCTTACAAAGAGTAGTTGCTTTTTAAATATTTACCAAATAAATGAAGGGCATATATTTAAATTCAAATAGGTAAATTTTTAACAGACAGTTTCAGGATGATGGGATATAAAAGAAAAGTAATGCCTTCAATTTTAATAGTTAAGATGAGAGATTCAATTGCCATATGCCCAACTCAGCTGAGAAAATTGATTTGGATAAAAAATTAATCTCCATGTTATCATGACTGAAAGGAATGGAAAAGAGATATGTGATAATAATTATAGAGTTCCTGGTTATTTGGAGAAAACCAATCAAATCAATAACCAAGCTGATCTTTTCAATATATTTTACTCAAAGGCAAAGCTACTCCCTTCAAAGGACTCAAAAATAAACTATTCTTGCTTCATTCTGAATTCTAAAAAAAAAAAAACAAAAACAAACAAACAAACAAACAAAAGAAACAATCGTGTGACTGTTCACACCTGTGTTAAGAATGTCATCCAGCTCTTTTCTTAGCGGGTTGATGTAATGAGCAGTCTCCACGCCACATTTTCTCACGGGGCGTGGGTACCCGACTTCTGTGTTTAACTCGACCACGACACTGTCTGTATTCTGTGCAGGACCTGGACATGAACAACATCCCCACATACAAGAAGAGCATCATGGCCTTGTCCGACGGGGGCAAGCTGTACCGGACGGATCTCGCTCTCATTCTCTGTGCCGGGGACAACTAGAGTTGGTGACCACGGCCTCTTCACTAGCGATACGCTGTGTCTAAGAAATAACTGTGCACTATAAGGGAGTAGGTTGTATTTTCTTTTATATCTGTGAATTCAACTGCGTATAGATAACTGTCCAGGGTGTGTGGCACAATCTTTTCAGCTTGTTTCTATACTGTTTGTAATGTACAGTTTTTGTAACCACATGACTGAAAAGGAGATTGTCTATGCTTAGGCCAATCAGTACACCCAATTCAAAAAATAACCCAACATAGTCTTGCTTTCATAAATACCGCTGGATAAGATTTCCCTACAATTTCTACCAGGATTAATCTCTAAAATTCTCATCTGATGTGTAAATGCACATTTTTTCACTGAAGCTTTATTTCAGACAATCATGGGTCTGTTCCACAAAATAGTTCTAAGCTCTATTTCCAGTTATTAGGAGGAATGTGCTTTTGCATCTTTTGCTTCTAAAATACTGAAGTATCAATCAATAGTTAATTGTGGCTGTGTGAGGCTAACAGTCTCACCAGATGAGATTTAGCTAATTAATCAACGTCACGTCTCCTGCTTGAATCACACCCATCTACTGGTTTAAGCTGATTGGATGACGAGGAAGACCCATAAACCTGTCTGATTCTGTGTCTGTATTTCCAACCAGGTCACTGTCTGAGAGTATAACCTTAGCCCATTTTCTAAACTGTTTTCATGTGTTGCAGATTATAATTATTCTAGGAAACTGCTGTTTTTGTGTCTTATTCTGTATAATCAGATTAAATTATATAGACCAAGTATCCTGGTGTCTAGTTTGCATACTTCCTGCATTCTTTCCATGGAGAATTGTTCATCTGCTGCATGTGAAAAGATTTTTTTCTAGCTATAACTACTCTATTTTTTACTACATAACTGAATTTTAATGTAAAATTCATAGCTCCCTGATTGTTGAATGTTGTATCATCAGTAACTTTGTGTATTCTGTGAATTCTGTATTTCATACCAGGACCAGCACTCAGAATAGTTCTATTTCTATCTGCAAATAGTTTCGAATGAGTTAAAAATGACATCTGAAGAGAAATGCTAACGTAATCATTTATCTTATTTTATCAAGGGAGATTCTCAAACATTCTTTTGACCCCCTCATCCAAGTCACGGGTTTCATCTGTTTGTAGCTAGACTGTCCCATTCAGGTGACCGTGGACGTGTAGTGGTTGGTGATTTCTGATTTTCTGACTGTGAAGCAGGAAGCTAGGAGAGACGTGTCTGTGTGGAATTTATCAAGTTACCCCCGAAGGGCGAATGGTTCTGAGTCAGTCTGAGCGTCCCCATTGTACGAATTCAGCGCTGATTTTCTCAATGCACAGAATGAACAGTAAAGAGGGTGCGGCCTCTCGTCCCCCCCAGGAATGACAGGGAGAGCGAGACGGGCCACGGGCAAACCTAGGAAACGATGCGAGTGGGAGGCTGGCTCTGCCGCTAGTGTGAACGGAAGCAGCAGCGACTACGAATCAATAAAGAGGAAAATGACCCTCGTCTCCCGTCTGTCGTGTGTCTTCCTCACCAAGTCAGGGGGCGTGCGGGACCCCGGCCAATCCGGCGGGGCGGCGGGATGCTCACGTCATTCCGGCCTCAGGAACCGAAACACACGGACGTCTGCGGCCTGCGGCCTCCCCGCTCACATGGGGGGTCCCCAGACAAGTCAGCGACGCAGCACCAGCCGGACCCATGCAAGGCAATTCTGCGCTGCTGACAAACGAAACCTTTCTTCCCCGGACGCGCTCCTGCCAAGGAGCCGGAGATGAGGGTGCAGCGCTCCCGCATGCGCTCCGCAGAGGGGAGCGGCGGCCCCGCCCCCACGGACCGAGGAGGAAACCCGGAGCCCGCTCGGTCCTGGGAAGCACCTGCGGCTGTAACGGGCTGGCTGTCCCCCTCCCCCCGCCCCCCGTGGGGACCCATGCGGGCCCCGGACGCGGGAGGTGCGCCCATGCCCACCGGTCACACCGCCAAGGCCTCCCACTCCCGGACCTGCCGTGATGAGGCGGGATCATCAGGCTCCACGCACACGGATCCCTTCCGGTCCGGTCACGTGCGCCACCGCCCTCCTTCCGGCCAGGCTGTGCCCTGGAAAGCCGCTCCGCCCATCGGGGAACGCTGGGCAGAACCCTCGTCCCACGGCCCCAGCAGCGCGGGGGTGGGGGAGGGGGGGCACTGCCCGAGCGCATGCGCGCAGCCGCCTGCCTGGGGCACCACCGCACGTGTCCCAGGAGCCGCCTGCCTGGGGCACCACCGCCCTGTGCCCGAGCGGGAAGTTAGAAAACATGACCCGTCAGAAGGACGTGCACGAGGGCTCGCAGCCCGCTCACACACAGGGGATGGATCCGCACACAAGGAACGAACCCGCTTTACTCCTCATCAGGCCACACGCACACTGCAACGATGGAGCCGGTCCCGCACGTTCCTCAGCATGACAGCCGTGATGAAGCTCACACAGGGCCTTTATAGAGCTGCCGGAACTTCGCCCCCCTGCACCCCGAGGTGTTGACAGTTTCAAGAAGAAAGACGTGGGCAGATGAAAGGGAAGCCAGGGCCAGTGGGAAAGGAATGGAGGAGACTGGGCAGATGTGTGAAAAAGCGTAACATCCTCGAAGGCCTGGTCAGAGCCAGCGTCCTGGGAACGTCAAGGCCACATATTCCAAACCTATGGCGTTAGCCATCTGTGCACACACTGCCAGTGTAACAGGGGTTTCCACGTGGGGCTGACAGCGAACACATTCAAATAGGACTGAGGTTCCCTGGTGGTGTAGTGGCTAAGGCTTCAACGCTGTCCACGCTGCCGCCTGGGTTCAATTCCCAACCAGGGAACTACCCCCCAACCCCCTCAAAAAGCAAAACATTCAAACCGGACTGGATTCGCTGAGCAGTGGGGGTGATCAGTCCGGTGCGCATGTTATGATGCCTGTGCAAGCAGAACAGACCTTCTTTAAACCAAGCTGGACATTACAGCTATCGAGACTGGGGACCGTGGCTTCCTTATTATTTCTCAGGATGAAAAATTAGGTCAAACCCCGTATGAAAAGAAATGATGCACAAAAATATTTCATACGCTCTGTGCATCTTCTCTACCCAGAGAAATCTATTCTTGTTTCAAAGCTGGGATGGGATGTGATCTCCTCAATGGCACTTTCTCTGAACTCTAGGGACAGAACGAACTACTTCCTCTTGCACACTTCAATACTGCTGGAATAGTATTGATCACAGTGCATCCTAAATAATTATATGTAGATCTGTCTATCCTGAGAGATAATGAGTTTCCAGAGGGCAAAGGCTGTAGGTAATTCATGTTTTACCCTCGGTATGCCTGGCACACCGAGGACACAATAGGTCCTCGTAAAAATTTGCTGGAATTAATACTGAGTTGTCCAAAGAAGCTAATTCACAGTCCAGCGAGAAGGAGTTGTACTGGGAAGTCAGAGCCTGTAGCCCCCGTGTCATTCCTTCTAGCCGCATCACCACAGGCATGGTTCAGTGTCTAACTCAAGTCCACTGCCACCTCTAAGATTCCCCTGACTTCTCCACCTTCCTTTCCCTGCACTTCCAAGCTATTTTTACCTCTGTCAAAGCCTTCATTCACGTCTCTTTTTATCTTTAAAATAATTGTGAAGGGATGTCTTCCCCTCTTACATATCTATGAATATGCAGTGTCTACTCACTACTGGCCTGGCACATAGCACACACGCAGTGAATGTCTGTTAATTAACAATTTATTCAACTTGAAAATATTCAAAAGATATAAGAGTCTGTGTCATCTCCCCGGCAACCAAGATGAAGGCCAGAGTACATTAGGAGCCTTTTGTCTTCCTGATCAGTCCTTCTATGGTGTCCCACTGTTCGTTGGTGACCTGGCACAGAAAAGAAGAGATCAGTACGACGAGGTCCTTGCATGTTTTTAAAGCTTCATATCCCAGCTGCTAATACTACTCACAAAATGGCATTACCTTCCTCAGATTGTTGAATTCACCAGAAATAAGTACTTCTTCTCCACCATCGAAACGAATGACCTGAAAAAATTAATAGACACGCTGAAACTAACGCCCTTTTAAACGTTTCTGAAGCATTAGCCACACTGCCATCCTCACTGGATGGATGGAATATATCCTTGGACTTCCCATCCAATCCCAAATTGTAAAGACAAAACTGGTGATTAAACCTACACTGACGTATTTTCTTTAGAGTCTCCTTTCTACCTTCTCCACAAGTTCAAATGCTACCCAACCTTAGAGATCATCCTGAAGGTATCACCACAGTAATTTCCATTTAACAAAATTCACTTATCAATGAGTCAATCCCACAGGCCAAACAACACATATTAATATTTCGCTATTATTCGCAGCTAAATAAACATTTTAAACCAGATCTACTTCCAATGTTGTCAGCACTGGTTCCACGGCATGCCTCCCCACCCCAAGACGTCAAGAGACGACCCAGTGCCTACGGCGCCACTGATCCAAGAGGCATAGTCGCTGCACAGGAAAGCGGCCAGATTCGCCAGTTCTTCCACGGTCCCCAGCCGGCCGCAGGGGATTCTGTCGATCATGTCCTTCTCAAATGTTCCCATGGGGTCGAGACGGCTAAAGGCACCCTTAGAAATTGAGAACACAGGTTACATTTTACGAATGCAATCTCTCTTCCATTTAAGAAACAAATTGGCATAAAATGAACGTTACTATGGCAGCCTGTGCATACCTCAGGCTTTGTCAGCAGCAGAGAATTTCACCAAATTCTTCCTTTTAGCTCAAAACAGGTTATTTTACCTAAGACTAGCCTTAAAAAAAATCACTCAAAGTGTAACCTGTCCACCTTAGTTTCTTCGTCTGTAACATCAGGATAGCTACCTCAGCTACCTCACAAAATTGCTGGAAGCATCGAAGGGGAAACTGTACACCTACGAAAGTACTCTGAAATACGCACAAGCTTAGTTGTGGGCGGCAGGAGGGATGCCACTGTCCTTAGCGAACACAGAAAAATGACTCAGGTAGGAAATATTTAAGAGCAAATTCCTTTTCTTCTTTCTTTTCAAATAATAGGAAAGGAAGAAAACCAGTGAGTAGCAATATAGATTCAAGTAGATCTCAGAGAAAGACAAACTAACTAAATCTGCAGACGATTGCTGCCTTCTGCCATTGGTGAGGAGGAGCGGACCAGGGTGGGGTATGGACACGTACTGACAAACAAAACCCCTGGACTGGGCTACACAAGAGCCTGGAAGTTGGGGCGACAGATGTGTTGGGTTATTCAAAAAACAAAAAATGAAACAAAACACAAAACCATGCCAATCAAAGTGTAAGAATCTTTAAAGTATGGTAAAAGGTAAGGACCATAAGGCAGAGATTATTGAAGCACATTGGACAAAATGCCAAAACCAATGGCATAAAAGATCCCAGGAGATTAAGACACCCAGACAGACCCGATGAACTTGCACAGCTGCAGGATTCCTGCCCGCCGCCTAGTTTCTATGGTGGATAAGGGCAAACCCTCTTCCTGTCACCAAGGCTCCAAACTCAGGAAACCCTGGGAAGTCCTACACACAGCAATCAGAGCGCATCTATCCGTGTTCCATTCCTTAGTCACTCACAACGTGGTAACATGCAAACGAAGCCTTACTTTGGTTTTTATGGGCCCTGGTTGAATTACGTTGAATCGCAGTCCGTATCTACCCCATTCAGCAGCAAGAGACCTAAAATTAAAATAAATAACAGAGATTCCATGCTTGAGAATACTGTTAGAAATGGTGACAACCACGCTTACTTACTACAGGCATGCTCACTGCACGCCAGAAACTACAACTGCCTGTGGCAGGTACAACTGTTCTCCCCCCATTACAGATAAGGAAACAGAGGCACAGAGGTTAAATCATAACTCACAAGGGCTACCGAGTCAGCCTCAAGTGGACTAGCAGCCCCAGAGTCTGTGCCTTAGTCACTGCTACACTGTCACTGATACTTTGGTGTCCTTCCACACTAGGCTATTTACATTTCAGAACCAAGTCCAATAGCAGTACACATCTGTAGAGGAGGCATCCGTACTTGGCACAAAAACATGAGACATGTGGCCCCTCATGCCCTGAAGTCCTGCCTGTACAGAGTTCAGGGTGACTTCATTCTAGGACACAAGCTCAATGCTGGTGACCTCCCATGGGCCTTAATTAAGTAACAGGTGGATTACCTAGATTGAAAGTGTTGACGGCATCCTTGCGGAACTGGGCTGCATTATGACTGAGAACCGTGCTCACTCCTAAGTGCTAAATGTCCCGAAGCAAACAGAACCTAGAAGAAACCGGTTTGCAAAGCCTGCTTGACAGGCCTACCTTCATTATCTCACTTGTTTTAGGACTTTATATTCATGTGTGTGTGTGTGTGTGTGTGCGCGCGCGCATGCATGCACTTAATCTAGTTTCAAAAAATGACTTAATGTCACAAGAACACAATGCAAATGCAGAAGATACCATCATGTGAAAGAAAAAGAACCAAAGATAAAGGGATATAAAGGCAACAGGAATGGAGCTACTACCTAAGCGTACCGTGGCACTGCATGTAATTACAACAAGTGAGTCACAAATTTCATGTTGCTCCGTGAAAAAGGTGAGCCCAGCCAGCTGCACAACGAGCAGGGCCCGCAAGGAAAAAGCAAGCCAGTTTCTCAGGAAAAGCACCTTCTTTCTGATAAAATATTGCAAAAAAGGGTCTTCCAAGATTCATAAAGTGTGTGATATAGTAATAACAAGAGTGTCCGTAAGACACTGTCTCCTTGCATTAGATACAAAGGAGATTCGCTTTATGAAACTGTTTAAGATACAGACCATTTGCCTCCAGCAACAGGGTGACACAGGGAGACACAGGGTGACACAGGGAGACGGAGTACTCACTTGTTCAGGGCCTCCACCCCGGCTTTGGCGGAAGCGCTGGGCACCACAAAGCCTGACCCCGTCTCAGCATAGATGGTGGTGATGGCAAGAAACGCTGCTCCTGCAATTTTAGAAGGACGGAGTGATGAAAGACGAGCTGAACCTGATGGCGCGCCAGCACGTCTTTTTGGACGTGTCTCCTCAGGCAAGGGTATCAAATGCAAAAATACACAAGTGGGACTGCAACGACTACAACGTTTCTGCACAACAAAGGAAACCATCAGCAAAACAGAAGATATTCGCTCACGACACATCTGATAAGGGGTTAATATTTAAAATACATAAGAAACTCATACGACTTAATACTACAACAAAGAAACAAACAAAAACAACTCAATGAAAAAATGGGCAGAGGACTGAATAGACATTTCTCCAAAGAGGACACACAGATGGCCTACAGACACAGGAAAAGACACTCAACGTCACTGGTCATCAGAGAAATGCAAATAAAAACCACGGTGAGACCCCACCTGTCAGAACGACCATAATCAATAAAGTAACAAACGACAAGTGTTGGCGAGGACGTGGCGAGAGGGGGCCCTCGGGCATGGCTGTGGGGACTGCACACTGGTGCAGCTACTGACCCAGCAATTCCACGGCTGCGTATTTATCTGAAGAAAACGAAGACCCTCGTTTGGACAGTTGTACGTGCCCCCACGTTCACTGCAGCACTGTTCACGACACACAAGTCAGGGACGCCACTGCACTCCCGTCAGCAGGCGCGTGGATGAGGAGCTGAGGTGTGTTCTACGATGGAGCATGACTCAGGCTCAGAAAGAACACAAGCTCAACGTCTGCGACACCTATGGATGGACCTAGGGGGTTCTGGGCTGAGCGCAGTCAGTCAGACTGAGAAAGACACATACGCGATGTCACGTACACGCGGAATCTAAGGGACAGAAGAAACGAACAAACAGAAACAGACTCATCGAGAGGAAGCGGATGGCTGCCTGCGGGCAGGGGGCCTGGGGGCTGGGTGAGGCAGGAGCAGGATTAGCACAAGAACACTGTCCCTGTCACATGTGGTCAGCAGCCCGGCAGCAGCCACGCACGGTGCCCGTCACATGTGGTCAGCAGCGCTCATCGCGGTGGCCGCTCTGTAAGGGGTCCCTCTCGTTTCTAGAGGTTGAGGCACGGATGGAAAACTCGGTGTCCTCTGTGACGAGCCTCTTAAATAAAACCCCGTGTCGGACTTGTAGTCTCTCGTCACTGCAAGTTCTCGGTGCTTTGATAAAGTCGAGTCTGCTTTTCCGCGCTATTTCCTCGTTTGCACACGTATACGTGACGTCCTAGCGATGACTGGATCGCAACACTCTTCAGTGTCCTTCCTGCAGGAGCGGCCGTGCGTTTGCTGACCCGGTGGCTGGACCCTGGGCTGACGTCTTCGGCGGGTCCCACACCTCTCACTTGCTGCTGGTTGTTAATTCTCCCCCAGTGCCGCGTAGAAACGTGCCCCATCCGGGCTTCTCTGCCCTGGCTCAGGCCACAGCTCCGGAATCCTCCGTCGTCACCGAGTCCTGTCCCCAGCCCCTCCATGCTGGTGCCCTCACCTCCTTGTCGGCCTGCCCTGCTGGGTCACCCCGACCGCTTCCCCGACGGCTGACCTGCCACCATCCTTCTGGTCCCACGTCACCAGGCAGCTGCCGGGATGGGCCCCGGGTTCAGGCACTCGGACGCACTTCCGAGATCACGGCAGCTGGGGCCCCGGGACAGACACGGCGTGCTGCACCCCAGTGCCGCCCAGCCTCACCCTCAGGTCACAGCATCCATAACTGGGAGACTAAAAACTGGCTTCTATCTTTCAGAAAGTCTTAGCTGATACATATTTAACGAAGCCCATAGAATTTTAATCCAATGTGATGAGTAAAATCGATCAAAGTCCGTGTGAAAATGAAAGACAGCGATGAGAGAAGGGACTCAGACAGAAAGGGGGTCAGAGGGACGGGCGGGGGGTCAGAGGGA
>PVJL010011291.1:0-22348 GCA_004026885.1 Lyroderma lyra
TGATATATTTTTTGAGGTATAATTTACTTAGTATAAAATGCATTACATGTACAATCTGATGATTTTGACAAGTTAAAACACCTATGCAAAAAAGCACTAATCAATATAAGAAATAATTTCATCACTCTAGGAATTTTCTTCTTCCTCCTTTCCAGACAACCCCCTACCCAACACAGAAGGAACAATGTTCTAATATCTATAACCACATTTTAGTTTTGCCAGTTTTCAAACGTCAGCTAAATGGAATCATACAGTATCTACAATTTTGTGTCTGACTTCTTGTACAAATATATGTTTTGAGATGCGTTCATGTTCTTGAAAGTGTAAGAAGTACCTTCCTTTTAATTTCTGAGTAGTATTTTATAGTTGATATATCACAGTTCATGTATTCATCTATTGATAGATTTGGTTTGTTCCAGTTTGGGTCTATAAAGAATAAAGCTGCTATAAATATTTTTGTACAAGTCTGTTTGTAGACCCTTGGTTTTATTCTACTTAGGTGAATACCTAGAAGTGGAATAGTTGGCTCATAAGGTAATAGTATGTTAAACTTTATAAGACACAGACAACTCCACTTCTGTTTACTTATTTGAAGAAAATGAAAATAATAACTCAAAAAGATATCTTCACTGTCATGTTCATTGCAGCATTATTTATAATAGCCAAGACATGAAAGCAAGCTGAGTGTCCATCTATGGATGAATGGATATAGAAAATGTGACATACATATGTGTATGTGTATGTATGTGTGTGTATATGTGTGTGTGTATACATATATATACACATATATATGTGTGTGTATATATATATATATATATATATATATATATATACACATACACACACATATATATATAATGACTATAACAGGATTGTATTGAATCTATAGATCAGTGTTGAGATAATTGACTTCTAAACAGTATTGAGCCATCTAATCCAAGAGCATATCTCTCCATATAACTAAGTCTTTTTAAAATCCCAGAAATGTCTTACTGTGTTCAGTATAGACAGCTTGCATATATTTTGTTAAATTTAACCCCCAAATATTTTCTGGTTTTTGATACTATTGTAAATGGTATTTTAAAATTAATTTTCCATTTGTTTTTGTGGCTTGTATTTAGACATGCAATTATTTATTGTAAATTGACCTTGTATCCTAAAATCTTGTTAAATTTTCTATAAACTGGTAGGTTTTTTTTGATAGATGTTTTACCATACAATCATTTACTTCTTTCTTTTCAATTCTTGTGCCTTTTTCTTGCTTTTTTGCATTGGTTGGAACCTTCAGAAAAAAAAATGCAGAATAGAAGTGGTAAGATAGACAGCTTTCATGTATTCAGGAAAGTGTTCCAGGCTTTACCAATAAGTATGAGATTAGTTTTAGGTTTTCTATACATAACCTTTAACAATTTAGTAGCTATGAAAATGTACAATGGTCTGACAGTGACGTTCATGAACTCATCCTAGAAACAGTGCTACATACCTCATTGTTAAATATCATGATGGTCACCTTCGAAGTACTCTCCTTTGGAAGTTATACACTGATGCCACTGCCGAGTCCACCCTTCAAAGCAATTTTGGAACTCTTTCTAGAATGGCCATCAAAGTTGTCATCGTATTACCCTTCATGTCCTAAATGTCATCAAATGGGGATAAGGGGGATAGGATGGGGAGAAAGGGGAGGGGGTGGGAGAGGAGGGGGGAAAGCTAAATATAAGGTGATGGAAAAAGAAGTCACATTAGGTGGGGAAATTTTTATACAACAAGTTGACAATGCACTGTAGAATTGTATGCCTGAGACCTATGTAATCCTTGCTAACAGATGTCACCCCAAAAAGTCTATCAATAAAAACGAATTAAAAAAAATGTCATCAAAATGTCTTTCTTTAATCTTTGCATAAAGAATTAATGAGTTGGGAGGGTGTTAATACAGTTATTTGTGTACTGGCTAAAAACTCCCTCACAGACAGTGCTGTGTGAGCTGGTGCATTGTTGTGATGCAAGAGCCATGAGTTGCTGGCGAAAAGTTCAGGTCATTATTGTCTAACTTTTTCATGCAGCCTTTTCAGCACTTCCAAATAGTAAACTTGGTTGACTGTTTGTCCAATTGCTACCAATTCATAATTGACAATCTCTCTGATATCAAAAAAGGTTAGCAACATTGTTTTGACTCTTGATTTGGACTGATGGTACTTTTTTGGTCATGAAGAATTGGCTGACTTCCATTGTGCACTTTGATGCTTTGTTTCAGGGTCATATTGGTACACCCATGTTTCATCACCCGTGATAACACGGCCCAAAACTTGTCTTGCCTTTTCAAAAGGTCTTGGCAACCTTTGATTCTCCTTTGTTTTTTTCCATTGGTGACTTCTTTGGGATCATTTTTGCACACACTTTTCTCATGCCAAGATTTTCAGCTAAGATTTTCCTAACTGTTTCTCTATTGATGTTAACTTGATCTGCTAAGCTTCTCACAGTCGGCCAATGATTTTTATGTGTAATTCAATGAATTTTTGCAATGTTTTTTTGTCAGTTCTGCTTATTCCTGGCCACCTTGAGCTCTCTTTATCAGTGCTTCCTTCTCTCTCCTCAGGAAAATGTTTAATCCATTTGTACACTGTTGTTTTCTTCATGGCATTATCTCCATAAACTTGGACTAACATATCCCTTATTTCACTTCCACTTTTGCCAAGTTGAACAAGAAATTTAATGTTTGTTCATTGCTCTAATTCTCCAACATTCTTGTGAAGACACACAGAAACATGCAACAATAATGAATGCCACTCAGCAAGATACTGCCACATGTGTACACGAACACAGCTGTGAGACACAGATATACCAAGGTTATGAGACCTTACTGAGTCGTTTGTACAGTGCTGCCAGCATAAGTGCACAGTGACAGGTTCATGGAGTTAATTGCCAGACCTTGTACCTTTCAGATTTCCAAGTGTGGGAAACTTGAAGACCAAAAGCCTTCTGAAATCTATCAGTTTGTTTGTGCTGAGGCCACACTTCCCCAAAGTCTTCTTCTAGCCAATGCCTAGATGATGTCTACTCCTCTTGTGGGTGACTTTGGCTTGAGGACTCCCAGATGGCTTTGTTTCTCTAAAAGTTGCACTGCAGTTTTAGATGCTTCTATACCACCTACCTGCCTTTTCCCCTCCTCCTTCACTTTATCTGATTTGTATCATGATCTGATAAGTCTCTTATTCTCTTCCAGGCCTTCTCCTCATTTCCTTTCACTAGCATTTCCTCTAACAAATTTCTTGCATGTCTAGTCTTGTCTTCATTTCTCCTTCTCAGAGGACCCATACTTACACAGCGATTGAGAAATTCCTTTTCTATTTCTAGTTTGCTGAGAGGTGGTTTTTTCCCCCCCCTCAATTACAGCCATGTATTGAATTTTGTAACAAGATTTTTCTTCATTTTCTGAAATGATCACAAAGTTTCTTTCCTTTTTCACTGTTAATATGGTTATAGTGATTGTTTTTTGAAAATTAAGCCAACCTTGCATTCCTGAGATAAACCCTATTTGGTTATGAACTTTTATCCATTTTAGGTACTGTTGTATCTTATTTGCAATATTTTCAATTGTTTTATATCTATGGGAACTATTGATCTGTAATGCCTAATATCTTTATTAGTTTTGGTACTAAGGCTATTTTGGTTTCATAAAATGAGTTTTGAAGTGTAATTTATTCCTCTATTCTTGAAGAGTCTTTGTAAAATTGGCATTATTTTTTTTAGAATGTTTTGATAGAATTCACCAGGGCAGCCATCCGTGTCTAGGGTTTTCTTTGTTTTCTTCTCTGCATTTTTAGTCTTTATTTCTGGCATACTTCACTGTGGGGACATTATTCTGCTCACTATTGCTTTTCCTTTTCTTAAAATAGCTTTGTGTTGGCTGCAAACACAATTTTTTTGTTGCTTATGCTTAAAGGGCATTAGTTCTCCTATTCACTTTGGTAGGGAGAGTGGGCCAGGATTGTTTTCCTTGTTTTATAGCTCTAGAGTTCACTATTCTGTTATTACCAAATGTTCAGATATATAAGTTATGTATTCTAACACCTACTGGCTCAGTTAACCTCTCCCAGTTTTATCAGGAATTTTTCTTTCCTTCTCTCCTAATGCCTTGTCTTACATAAATTAGATTCTATTCCCAATAATTTCTATTCAGTGCAGGCCTTTGCTCTTGTTAGTTCTAAGAGTTCAAGGAACCCAGCCAGCTCCAGCATTCTCTGATCTTGTGCTCACAAATTGAAACCCGCAAGGCCTCTGTTGGTTATAACTGTTTTCTTCAGATTGTATTCATCTTTCCTTAGGTATATCTACTAGCAATTTGAGGCTCTCTGGCTCTCAAGTTCAACATAAATCCTTTGTCTTTTCTTTGCTTCTCCCACACACTTGGTGATACCACATGGTTTGGATGATATTTGTGTTTGTTTTTTGTTTGTTTCACTCAACTTCTCGTATTTTAGGGCTAGTATAAATTCCTCGTTTTGTTGTTGATGCTGTCTGCAGGATTTTGATTTTGCTATCTTACTCCCTCTTCTGTTTTGTGAGGTGATTCAAAAAGATTTTTAAAATGACTCTATCATTGCTACCACTCTCCTAAAATCCCTGAATGTCTCTGAACATTTTATGGTGGAAGTGGGGGCAAAAATGTCCAGTTATAGGTCTACCTTAGAAACTTAAGCAATATGTACAAACCATCAGGGGTCCTGTTTGATTTTGAAAGTGTTAGGATTCTTGTGAAAAACTGCAAAAGACCTTTAGAATTGATGTTGGTGGCTTAGAACACTAATAGTAATAATACTTGTGAAATAAAAGTGGGAAGAAAAATACGATGCTTCTCATTGAGCTCTTCTTAGTACTACATATTGTGTGAAATCTTTTATTAATATATGAATTTTCTCAATTAAGTCTCTCAAGCACTTTATAAGGCAGATACTATTATCATCCCTACTTTATGACTTTTATCATAAAGTGGGTAGTATCACTTCTACTTTACAGTGTTGAAAATGAGGCATAGAGTGGTTTGTAACTTTTTCACAGTCACAGAAATCTTGTAGACTTCAAAGCTGATGCTTGTAGCCATTCTGCCATACCACCTTTCACTTCTTTGTGCACAAACACTAGTGGGGAAATGGGGCTCAGAGGGTCAGGGAATCACTCTAAAGTAGGTACCTTGAACTCTTGCTTGAGTCATGGGAATGGTACCATGTACCTAACCTTAATGACTTGTTCTGAGAATATAATGTAACACTCTTCCCTCCCTCCCCTTCTCCACAAAAACTTTTAAAAGGGTATCATAAGAAAGTGGCAATTCTATGTATGCCTGAAACCTATGTAATTCTTGCTAACAGATGTTACCCCAATAAGTCTAACAATAAAAATGAATTTTGAAAAAAAGAGAAAAAAAAAAAGGAAATGGCAATTCTATAGTCCATTAGTAGGAAGAGAAGACCTTCTCCAATCCATCAGGGTAGCCACTGTGGATGTGTCAATAATGGGAAGGCTGGTAGTAGAAACTGTAGTAGAGATCACCAAATGACAGATGGGAGGTCAGCCTCAGTGGAAGCTTCAGGAAAACGTCAACTGCTTGGAATGAGAATATATGACCCAGCCTGCCGTACTGCAGGAAAGGTAGGAGGTTCAGCTCATTATCTTCAAAGTGATTCTCTTGGGACACTAAGGACATTGATGGTAATTTCTACCCAGAAGAGATATGGACTAAGCATAGCAGTTCTAGAGCAAGATACCTGGGTTCACACTCTGGTTTTGTCACTTCCTGGTTGGTGGCAAATTTAGCAAGTTACTTTACTTCTTTTTGCCTGAGTTGTAAAATGGGACAATAGTAACACCTGCTTCATTGTGTTGCTGGTGGGATTAAATATCAATACATGTAAAGCACTAGAATGATTCCTTGTGTTCTATAAGTCTCTATGTATATTTCTTCCAATTGCAATCCATCCTCCTTATTCAGATTCTGTATTTGCAAGTTTGTCTACTGGCTAAAATTTATTTGTAACCCCAACATCAGTACTCATGGTGTTTTCATGTAATTTGTGCAGAGTGGAAAAGAAATTGAGCAACCCAATGTGCATGTTCCCCACTGAGCTTAAATTGTTGTTCAGCCTTGTTTCAGTTCTTATACTATAAACAAGTGTCTTCTCCAGTCTATTTAGTGCCACATTTCCTTTGCAGTTTTGTGCCTTTTGTTGGTGATTTCACTAAAATGCCCCACAAGTACAGTACTGAAGTGTTGTCTACTGTTCCTAAGCATAAGAAGACTGTGAAGTACCTTTGAAATATGCAAGAAAGACAGTGTCACATGTACGTCACTACCACATTACATTGCAAGCCCACAAAGTCAGAAAACAGCAAAGTCACCATGGCCCTGTAACATCCTAGAAAGCTGGCACCATAACACTGCAATAGCACATGACCAGAGCATTACACCAGGACAAAATAGGACTTGATACCAACGTAGCTCCACACTGTGAGATTATAACCAGGCTCTCTGTACCTCATAGCATCACCATGCCATAACATTAAGATTATAGTGTTAACAGCCTGAGATCCACAGCTCTTGCCGTATCATTGCATGCATATCATGATATTGCAATGCCCTGACAATACACCAGCATTTTACAAAAGCTCTAATCACGTAGTGTCTGTTTTGACTAACTTCTTTGATGAAGTTTCATTGGCTCAGAGTCCAGATACTTTGGGGATTTTTAAGTCCAACCCAGAAGCACCACTGATGTAAATATCTAAAGGACTTTCCTCTGGCCACTCCCTCCCTTGTGCTATGGTTGACATGCCTGCCTTCCTCACTGGGTGTGAGGAGGACAGAGGTCATTTCTTTGTCACCTTTGTATCTCTCAGCACTTAACTTAGCACTTGGCTCAGAGTGAGGAAATGCCTGGTTGGCAAATGTGATATTCAGTTAAAGAAATCCAAAGACATTGAGGGAATATTGTATAAATCACCACAGGTGCAGAAGGTACCTCCCACTAGAATCAGTGTTTCCCAGTTTACTCATTCTTGTATTTATTTTTGCCATATTTGTGTATTACTGATTATTACCTCAATGTCTTTAAATGTAATTATTTTAAAAATACAGAAATGACATTCCTTAACAAGAAAACAAAAAGCTCAAAGAACGAATAACTCCCTTGCTTTGTCTCCTTGTGGGAGTTTTTCCCCCATTGGCCTCTGTGCTCTGTTTGGTGTGAGAGGGCTGCATTTCAGGTGCCGCAGGTGAGCAGATGAAGCCTGGGACCATCTGGGCCCCATGAAGAATGCAAGGCTGGTGTTGGTGGACTTGGGACATTTGGTCCAAGCTGTATGGTGCTCTGTCCCTAACTATGTTTGGGCACCTGGCCAGAGCTGCACCATGAATTACTAAGGAGACACAATGGGACCTACTCTCAGGCGTATATGAGTGTAATGAGTAACATGAAAGGCAGAATGTGGCTGATTCTATTGCCAGTATTTTGCTTAATTAAATGACCCTCCCAAAGATATGTAGTATTATAGTAATTACTTCTCTGTCATGTCCCCCTTATTCCTGCTAATTTGCTCCTGGAATCCACCTATAATTCAAGACCTGCCATAGCTAGTGATTTCTCAATCTACAACCCTTTTCATCTTGCTGATTTGTTGGGATTTTGTCCTGGTTTGGAGCACAGAGAGGTTGGCTCCTGCAAATGGGGGGGGGGGTCCTCCTTGAGATGGCGAACACAGATATTTACAACCCAAATATAAGCTTATTAATATTGCATAGGGATCAAGTACATATGCCTACCTATTCATACAAATCCTATTTACAGTAACCAAAAGGTGGAACTCGCCCAAGTGGACATGAATGGGTGAGTGCCTAGACAATGGAACATTATTTGGCCACAAAAGGGCATGAAGTACTGTAGTGTGGCTGAACCTCAAACCTTATGTTAAGTATAAGAACTCAAAAATTACATGATTCCATTTACATGAAATATCCAGAATAGATCTATCCATAGTGGCAAGTACGGATTGGTGGCTGCCAGGGGTTGGTGGGAGAAGTTCTATACTTATGAGGTTTCCTGTTAGGGTGATGAACGTATTTTGGAACGAGATGGAGGTTGTGGTTACACAACGTTGTGAACATACTAAATGCTACCGAACTGTTCACTTTCAAATGGTTAATTTTATGTTATGTGGATAAGACAATAAAACAAGGCAGAATGTTTAAAATGCTGCCTGGGAACGATTTGGTTATGGCATTGTATGATTATTAGAAAGGATTTGAAGTCATGCCAGCAACTACCTAGTCCTTCATATGTTTTTCCGTCTTTACACTTTCCCGTCGGATAACACGTTTCCCACGCTGACAGGGTTGCAGCATGTGTTAACCAGGGGTGTCCTGAGAACGCGTTTGGGGTGATGAGAGAGTGATAGGGAAGGAAAAAGAGCGATGGCAGAGGAATTAAGACTGCAGTTCAAGACATGCTGGGGCATTCCTTATGCCTGGGACATGGGAGGGAGGAGACTGTTCTATACAAAAACAAATCGATTGAGGATATATGATTAAATAGCAATATAGTTTTAGAGAAATAGAAAATGCTCTACTCATGAATTTTTCCTTAAAGTTTATTGTTTTACTTAATTGTAAAAGCAGCGTAATACTTATTATGGATTAGGAGCACATAAAAGTATAAAGCAAAAGAAGGAAAATTACCTCCCATCCCACCATGGAGAAGCAGCTGCTTTGGCAGTTTAATGTGCCTTTCTAATACTTATCTTTGCCCTTTTTCACAGAGCTAAAATCATGTGATGTACACAAATTTTTAACCTACCTCTTTTTCCAATAGAATCATAGAACCAACATTCCTCTGATTTATTAAAACTACTTTTTAAACATCATTGTGTTGGCTGCACAGTATTCCATAGTAAGGAGGTCTGGCCTAGCTAATCAACCCCCTATTACCCGACATTCTGGTTGCTGTTGGACACCCAAATACTGAAAACTCCTGAAATACAACAGATGTCATGGGTGGGGTAACCCTGGAGGTCACAGGGGACTGACTGTGAGACTGGGGATACACTAACCTTCAGTGGAGATGATGGGTGTAATCTGGGAAGGTGAGACTGGTGTACGATTATAATTTGGCTAGTAGGAAACAAAGTCACAGCAATAAGTGTCCTGTGTGGAGAACATACAAAAGGGTGATGTCAGCATTGCAGTCTAGAGAAGGAAGAACCTGAAGAGGGCAGGGTCCATCAGGCAACTGCCCAGTGAGGAGGGAGTCCTGGCTCCAAGGTTTATATTTTTTACATCTTTAATAAACATTTCTTGAGCACCCTCTCTATGGCAGGCGATGGGGACACTGTAGGCATAAGCCACCTCCTTGCCTCTGAGGAACATGCTGTGCAGTGGGGCAAGCAGACTGTTGAGAGACTGTGAAGACTTGAGCAGGGCAGTCAGTGCCGTGATAAGACTGTGTTCTGGGAGCATAGAGCAGCGGGCAAACTTGGTGTTGAGGAGGGGAGATGGGGTCAGGGAGGCTTCCCATAGGAGGTGACCCCTGTGCTAACACTCAGCAGTTGAGCTGGAATTACAGAGTCCTCTGAGCATTACTGTGAACTCCCCTGGTGGCTATCCATCTTCCAATTCCACACTCACCAATGAGCCATTTGTGAATCATTGGCTTCCAATATCCACAGTGCAACTGTGCACTGTGCGCGTGTGTGTGGTGGGTGCCCTTCTCATTGCCATGGCCATGTTAGCATCTCCTCTTTAGCTTGGTTCCTGTGAGTCTGTCCCCAAGAAATGGGCCCTTTGTTCTAACCTAGTAAGATTTCTGAGCCTGCAAGGCTAAGGAGGCCAGAGCCTGAGGCATGGTGAATTGGCCAAGGCAACAAAACTTCCCCAAGAAGGCCTCTCCACACATGCCTTTTCCCTTCTAACTGCAACAACTCCCTCTCAAGGGTGTTGTGCAGAACAAGCAGGATGATGTGGGCAATGGGTTTGGCGCCGAGCTGGTACTTAGAAGTGTAATTCTTCTCCTCCTTCCTTGCAGACTCCCCTGCTTCCGTTGGGGGGTAGCTGACAGGTGGAGATGAGTCACATAGTTCACCCTCCAGCTCGCTTTCCCAGTTCATTAACCAAGCCATCAGTCAATGTGACTAATTGTTACTTCTTGAGATAAATGTTTAAAATATCATCTCCTATGACAAGAGTCTTTAAGAACGCAAGGACTTGTTGGGGGTGGTAGGGGAAGATAATATGCATGCACAGAGCAGTCAGAAAACAATGCTAGAAACCATATGACTGTGATGGTTCCCTCCTCTAGGCCTGGACTGGAATGAGCCAGCCTCAACTGGCTGGTGGGCTATGTTCAGTACCGAACCTGATCAGGCAGTGCTCATGTGCCACCACCTCTCTCAAGGCCCAGGACAAAGGCTGACTGCCTTGTTGGCTGCCCCTGCTCTGCTAGATGCTCAAACTGACATCAGCAACCTTTGTATCTGTGTGGGCAACAGAGGTCTTCCTTCCCTGGACCTCTGGGCCTCAGTGGTGTACCTAGAAATGGTCCTGGTGGAAAACCTGATGTGGACTCCAACTGGGAATAACAAAAAGCCTGTTTTTTTTCCTCTTGTGATCTGAGAGCTAAGAGCTTGACTAAGGTTGGCTTCTTAGGTAGTAAGAGCACGGTCATCAAAGAATGAGAGACAGATACCTTAGGCTATAGTTAACAGAGTTTCCATCAGCCCAGGTAAAGCTTTTGGGAACTTCTATAGTTGTCCAAGGTTGAAATTGAACTTGGACCTTGGGGTAGCCAAGGGTCAACTCTCATAGACGGGATTCCAGATAATCTGAGCCAAGACCACACAACCATGGGATATCAGAGCTGTCTGGGGTCTCCACCAGGAGTGTCCCTGATTTATACACACATAGAACTCCTTCTTCCCCTCCCCTCCCCTCCCTTCCCTCCCCTCCTCTCCCTTCCCTCCCCTCCCCTTTCCTCTCCTCTTCCCTCCTTTCTTTTCCTTTCCCCTGTCTGCTCTTCCCTCCACTTTCTTTTCAAGCTCTTCTCTGAAAAACATTTCATCAGTCAGAATCTTGGAGTCACCATGGCTACCCTGAAGGGGAAGAGTTAATGCCCAGATACTTGCTTTAATTAGAGCTTGGTGGTGGTCACCCTTGGTTGCACACAGCCTCTCAGCTTTGACAGGGCCACACAGACCCTCATGGTTCATGAGCTTTGACACAGCCTATATGCAAAAACGAACTTGTCCTGCTATTGCTGTGCCTGACCCTGGGTCTGTGGGGCGCTTGCTAGCTTGTCAGTTGGCTGAAAATGTCACTCTGAGGTCCATACTTAGGCTTGCATCTAGGAATAAATACCCTTTTAGAGGGATGAAACTAACAAGTGATAATAGAATGGAGATGATAATATGACCATCTCTTAGGGTTGCTGTAAGGATTAGATGAGTGAATATACACAAAGCACTTCAAATACAGTGGTAGGAAGACGGTAAGTACTACCTATGTAAGTTAGAAGGTTCTAGGTTGTCACTGGGTTTCTGGCCAGAGCCTAGCCACCATGCTTCACAAAGGATTCTGGGTCTTTTTCACCTGTGCTTTGAGCAAAGTGTCTGCAATTTGCAATAGAAGATGATATTTATTGAAAGAGATTTGATTAGTAAGTCATTGGTATTTACCCCAAAAAACAACTATAGGATTAAACAATGAAATCTGACTTAGAGAAGAGGTCTCAGCAAAGTGAGCTGAGGGACAATGGGTCTCAGCTGAAAGTGGATGAGAGCCGGTTCATTCCTTGCAGTGGCAGAAAATGTCTCTGAACCTGCCCCTGTGCGTTCCCGACTCTTGAACTTGTCTCTTCCAGGCTTCTGGATGCAGGTACACGTCAAGGACACAGCGGGTGTGTGGGGCTCTCGGAGAGTTCCCTGTGCCCTCCACGTGACCCCTGACCTTCAAGAATGCGAACAGTGCCGCTGGGGGCTTCGACCGCCCTCTGCCACACCGGAGCTGACATCTCTGACGCGCTTGCTGATGCACCTGGAGTTTGTAAAGTGTCCAGGACACTCACAGAGTTTCTGGCTAGTATTTGTGGCACACACTCTTTGGTCAAACCTTCAAGGACTGCCCCTTGGTTGGCATGTGTGCAGGTGGGATCTCCCCATGACCTGAAGCCCCCGGCAGTGTCACCACCTCGTTGGCAGCGTGGTAGTCTTGTTTGCTGAGTTAGGCCTTTGCTTGCCCTTTCCATGGCTGATGGAGTCCTAATAATTAACTACATTAAATCCTGAGTTGGATTACCTATCCAGCTCTCTTTGATTTTCTCCACTAAATGTAATAGCCCCATTTTGGGAAGTTGCTGATCCTATTACCTTCTCCCCCACAGCCCAGGCACCCCGCAAAGTTCTTTTTTTTTTTTAAATTCATTTTTATTGTTAGACTTATTGGGGTGACATCTGTTAGCAAGGATTACATAGGTCTCAGGCATACAATTCTACAGTGCATTGTCAGCTTGTTGTATAATAAGTTCACCACCTAATGTGACTTCTCTTTCCATCACCTTATATTTAGCTTCCCCCCCCCCTCCTCTCCCACCCCCTCCCCTTTCTCCCCTCCCTAACCCACTCGTCCCCAAATAAACATTAAACTATTGATTGTGTCCATGGGTTATTTGTTTGTTCATTTCTTTTTTTCTTTGCTTTCAGTTTTATATTCCGCATATGAGTGAAGTCATACAGTTCTTGTTTTTTCTGTCTGGCTTATTTCACTTAGCATGATGATGTCCAGGTCCATCCATTTTGTCACAAATGGCAATATTTCATCTTTTCTTACAGCTGAGTAATATTCCATTGTGTATATGTACCACAGCCTCTTTATCCAGTCATCTGTCGCAGGGCACTTTGGTTGTTTCCATGTTTTGGCCACTGTGAACAGCGCTGCAATGAACATTGGGGTACTTAAGTCTTTGCGGTTAAAGGTTTTCAAGTTCTTTGGGTAGATCCCCAGAAGCGGGATTGCTGGGTCATATGGTAGCTCCATTCCCAATTTTCTGAGGACCCTCCACACTGCCTTCCACAGTGGTTGTACCAGTTCAAAGTTCTGTTAAATGAATGTACCAAGGGGTCATCAGTCACTTGCAGCTGATTTCGTCTTCGTGTATTCCAGAACAGAAAGTCCATTTTCTCACAGAGAAAGTTCATGTCCAAGAAAAGATGTAGGGGCCACTCTGGAGCCTTTGGTGCATTTGAGCAGTGTTTAGGGGCCTTCTGCTTCTTATTATCCGCAAAGGGGGGCACCTGCATGGCTCCCCACCATCCCACTCACAAACGGAGGACTTACTTTTCTCCCCACAATTCCTAGGATCTCGTTCCCAGGGTAGGAAGCGGGGAGGGGTCTACAGAGGAGCAGAGGCCGTCACCACACCCGCCGACAAGACACGGGCGTCCCAGGGCGTCCAGCGCTCAGGGCCTGGGCGGGGGCGCCCCCGCAGGCGGTTCCTGGGGCGGCCCACCTCCACGCCGATGGGAAGATGGGTGCCTTTTACCTACACTGAGCGTCCCCTCGTCTGCAGTGTAAACTCATTTCTTTGGTCCTGTGCTCTGAGCAGAGAAGGGCCAGCTGGTCACCGATTTCGATATAACAACGCTTCAGCTTCTCAAGGGCTGTTATTAAATCTCTCCCTGGCTGCCCCTTCTCCAACTGAATAATTCCTGCTCCTTTCACCTTTCTCCATGGTCCTGTTTTTCCCCTCTGTGCAGCATTGTTCAGAGTCCCCCATCTTCCCTACCTGACCAGACAATTAGGAAGCCGAGGGGTCAGCTGAGAGTTAGAGGAGCCTGCTGACTGAGGGGTAAGGGCAAAGGGCAGCTGGCGGTGGCCAGTGCCACCTTCTGTTGCCCCTGCATCACACACAGCCTCAGCGTCTGCCCTTGCTGCTGCGGGGCTGCAGCTCAGGCCTGAAAGAAGCCGCTTCCCCACGGGGCAGCCCCGGCTCCAGCTTCTCTTCCCCTCCCCTTTCTTTTAGCTCGGTCCCCCTCCATGCTGACCGCAGCCCTTCCACACTGTCCACTGAGCTCAGAAGCACGAGAGAAGACAAGGAGAGAGCTGAACCGGGCAGCAAGAAAACAAACAGCACACCCCCCAGCTGCCAGCTGACGGCATGCTTTATCTGAGTTCTCCAGAAGGCCTGCTGAGGGCCCTTCTTTGACCCAGAAAGGATCTAAGGCTCCGTCGTAGAGCACCGACGGCTCTTGTCTGCGTCAGCACAGCTAGCACCGAGGGCCTAGTGGGGCTGCAGGCACGGGGATCTTAGCTCTCATCATCTCACCCTACGTGTTTTGCAGAAAGTGAACCAGGGAGGGAAAGAATCCCAGGAGGGGTACACCAGGGTCGACTTACTACAGTGGAACACTTGGGCTAAAGAAAGGGACCCCAAGAAACAGAGAGGTAGGAGAAGAGCCAGGAGGGAGCATCTCAACAAGGAGGATAATCAGTGTCACATGCCCCGAGGAGTCAAATAGAATTTTCCGTGATTGTCTTCCATCCGAGCCTAAGGTAAGCTGTCCCCTTGGGGCCCCTTTTCCGGCTCTGGAAGAGGCCTGTTCACGTCCCATCCTCTGACTGCCTGGGTGTCCCTGACACTCTTCTCCATAAGGCCTCTCTCCAAGCTGCTTCGGCACCAAAGCTCCAAACCCCCTGCCAGGCACCCCCGGTTCCCCATGGGCTGTCGGAGGCCAGGCCCGGGGCGCACCTGGGCAGGTGCGGGTGCTTCAGTTCCTGTCCTGTCCGGGCCTGGACCCGGCAGTTCCGCGTCCCCGCTCACGGCGAGCCTCTGCGTCCCCTGCAAGCACACTCTTGCTTCCCAATGTCCCTTCCTGCCCTGCCATAACCTTGGTACACGAGGGGTCCCTGTGCCTTTTTTCTTTTCCACCACAACCAACTGGGGTGCGGTGGCTGAAATACGGCCCCGAAAGACGCATCTCCGACCTAATCCTTGTAACCCGTGAGCGTCACTGTAGGTGGCGAGAAAGGCCTTTCCAGGCGTGAGTAAGGTGAGGGCTTTGAGAGGGGGATGGCCCCGGAGTCCCCGGGTGGGCACTAGGTGCAGCCACATTATCCTTACAAGAAAGAGGCAGAGGGGGGCCTGACACTGTGTGAGCACAGCGTGAAGATGAGACGTGGAAGGTGCCGGCCGTGAAGACCAGCGTCATGGGGTCCCCAACCAAGCATCGCCGGCGGGGACCGGGGGCCAAGGGGTACAGAGCAGTTTCCCCAGACCTTCTGGAGTGAGCGTGTCCCTGCCACCTTGATTTTGGCCCAGGGACACTGATTCCAACTTCTAACCTCCAGAACCGTCAGAGAATAAATGTCTGTGCTTTTAAGCCACTGACTTGGTGGTAATTTGTTACAAAACAAGTATGTGGGCCCCATTTTCATGGGCCCCACGTTTGTAATTCAGCGCTTAGGGGTGCGATAGGAATGGGGGTGTAGCTCCAAGTTCAAATTCATAGTTTTAGAGAGACGGTATTTTGTCATACTCCCGTCTCCTTCCTAAGGCCAGCAGGCTCTCCCGGGCTGTGGGAGGGCCTGGAATTTGCTAATTTGCATCGTCCTGGGGGTGCACGTTGTCCGAGTTTCCGCGCTTCCCCTGAAAGTGCAGTGTTTACTCTTGCGCCTTCCCTGGGCTTTGCAGGTCCCCGAAAACGGGCCATTTTGTGGACCCCTGAAATGCTAGAAAGGAAATAGAGAATCATGAGAGGCAGGGTGGGTGAGAGGATGAAGCCACGCAGGGTGGTCAGGAAAGGCTTTCTGAGGATGTGACTTCTATGCTTAAAATCTGGGTTATTCCAGGCAGAAAGAGTAACCCAGAAAAGGTTTCAAGGTAGAAAACAAATCAGACATGTTCTAGAACCGAAAGGAGGCCGGCGTAGCTAGAGTAGGGCTAGGTTGGTCATGAGGGCTTTGCTGGGGAGTCTGGATTTTTCTTTAAGTCAAATGTGAAGCCAGCTAACGTGTGAATGAATGCAAAACCCCAGACCCTTCAGCTTCTGCCTTAGCAGTACCAGATACAGAAATTGGGACACACAAAAATTAAGTTGAATAACTTGATAAAATCACACGACTACCAAATAGAGTCTGGATGAAAACTCAGTTCTAGGTGACTGCAGACTCCGTGCCTTTACCCCAGCGGCCAGGCTCTCCAGGGCACGTCACCGGGACGTACAGCTCAGCATGGCTTTAAGCAGAGACAAACTCTCAGGCCAGTCTCCAGTGTTGCAAGTTTAATTATCAGTTAGAGAACGAATCGCTCCAGATGCAGTAAGGAAGCGTGGTTAACTCATGGGGGTTGGACTCGTCAGGCCCATGGCTTTGACTTCTAATTGTCTTTGTAATTTAATGTGACAGAGGAGACAGAAGACAGGTAGAGGTAGAAAGAGGGCGAGAAAGAGAGAGACTCAGTCCGCTTCCTGCCTGGGATCTATTTTCACAATGGTCTTCTCATCCTCTTTCTACCACTCTTATTGCTCAATAAATGTTGCTGTTATTATTATTAGTTATTATTTCCTTAAAAGAGTGGAGTTATAAGGGAACTTCCAGAAAAGAAAGAAAACCAAGACCATGGAGGGAGGGAGGACATGGCCAGGGGCTTGCCCCATGGGATGGATAGGGCCCGTCCTGCTGGTTCTGGGCGGAGCCCATGGAGGGCCACAGTGTGGAGTGAAGGGCTCCTAGGGGTCGTGCACCTGACCTTGGAAATGGTTTGCTTGAGTGGAATTCCAGGATTTATGGCGTCCTCTGTGCTACTAAATACAAGCATAGAAGAGGAGATCCTTTCAAAGTGGGAGAGAGCTACCTGGCTTTGGAGGTGAGGGCAGAAGGCAGGAGGCAAGGGAGGGGTGAGGCCCTTTGTCACCTCTAGTCCTGTTGTTTGGCACGATGCCCGACACACAACAGACTCTTAACAAGCGGAGCCCTGCAGTAGTAGATGGAATGAAATAATCACAGCTCAGTCCTGCCGCCTGCTCTCCGCGTGACCTCGGTGAGACTGTATGCCTCCGTGAGCGCAGTGTCCCCATCTGTCCCACGGGCGTGCGAGTGGCAGCCCACTCTTAGGGGGACAGTATAGTGAGTGCACTGCTGACCTCTGGAGGCCCAAGCAATTCTAAGGCGTGAAAATGCATGAAAACGTCCCAGGTCGTGCCTATCATCTGTCAAACATGCCGAGGTGTCACATTTTGGCCGTGGTTAACGCACAGCGCTCCCCCTGACACATTTCTGCACAGTAATGAGACTGTACGTCTTCTCCTTGGCGGGATTCAAGCAAGCTGTTTTCATGCTGTCCGTAAACACATCTCCCCACCCCCACGATTACTGTGCATAATAATAATAATAATAATAATTATTATTATAATAGTAATAATTGTAGCCCTCCCCTGGTTTAGGACAGAAATGTCAGCAACATTATTTCTGTGCATTATAATGACTTCCCTTTAGTTCCCAGTCCCAACAATGGAAATTTCTCCTTCTTTATTTCACTTTGAGTCGACTTACGTCCTGCAGACCAAGCAGCTTCTCCAAAAAGACCCCGGGATCCATTGTGGTCCTTGGCTCCTGAGTGCCTGCAGGCCACTTGGAGGGGCTCCGCTCTGCCTGGGGACTGGAAGTTGGAGACTGTACCACGCCAGGCATCCCTGAGGCCCCGGGTTTCTGAGCTCTCTGCCCTGAGCTCAGCTGGTTGCAAGTGACACACTGGGGGATGTGTTTATTAGTGCATGCCACCTTCTTATGGAAACGCGTGCCCATCCCAAGGTGGCAGCTAGGAGGAGGGACTCATTACCACCCATTTTCTGACAATGACTATGAAATCCATTCACACTCAGGGTGCACTTAAAGCAAAAGTCTACCCAGTGAGGACAGCATTCTGGAAGCTCCCATCACTGCCTCCCAGCCCTCAGGCACCGGGCTTCTTTTTCCTTTTACACAGCCTGGAATTTTTCAGAACCACCTTGATGTGAATCAGCTATCCAGGGCTCACCTTGGAAATGCACCCCATTCTTGCTCCTCAGAAAGGTCTGGAAGAGCACTTTGCCAGGTGCCCTTTGCTCCTGGGGTCTCCCACCCACAGACTCAGCTCCAGGCTGGAGGCGAAGGCAGGCTGGAGCGTAGGGACGGGGCCTTCTGGACACCACACCGAGGGGACTGCAGAGCACAGAAGCTCTAACAGAAGCCTTACCTCTCAAGGCCCCGGATGGAAAGATCACGTGTGGCCTTGTTTCCTTCCTACTCCCAGCTGGGAGAACAACAGCAATTACACGCAGGGGTAGACGTGAGACACGATGGTTGAGCCTGAGAAACATCTAACCTCGGGCCAATAGGTGGGAGAGCTGTGATTGCCCTACTGGGAGCTGGTCTCAGCGGGAGAGTTGCACCAGAAGACCCCAGCTCAGAGATGCTGGGGAAGAGGAGCGAAGATATTGCCAGCACCCAAGTCGTAACACCCAAGGTGTTGCAGGACAGGGTGATTTAGAAGGGGCCAGGATGGACACGAAGCTTGGCATGAGACCAAACCACGGACAGGTGGATATTTATAGGTAGATAAAAGGACCCGGGCTCTGGTGCTGGCCCTGCCACTTACAAGTTTCCTGTCCTGTGCGTGAAGCGTGGAGCCTCTGGATTACTAGTTTCTCATTTACAAAATGAGAGGCCAGCGATTCCTTTCTTTTTGGGTGAGGGGGGATTTACTGAGAGAATGTGTATGAAGCATGTGGCACAGGGCCTGGTAGTAGCAGCTCAGTCATTGTGGGCTGTTTATAGGAATTGTGAGCTCAGATTTCTGTTGGCTGGCACACAGGGAAGGGGGGCCATGGTAGCCTGACCTGCTCTACAGCACAAATCTTCAGCACCTTGAAGTGTGTTTGGGGTGCCTTCCCACAGAAATGGAGACAGGGGGCTGCTTCTGCCACAAACCCCTGCCCAGATGTTGTAATGGGTCAAGTGACAGGCCATGCACTGCCCTCGAAATGGCTGCCTCTGGCATTTGGAAAGCACTGCAGAGCCTTAGCTGTACTCTTTGAGGTACTGTTCTAGCTCATTCTGCCACCCCTTTTGGGCCAGGCTTAGTGGCAGAGTGAGATCCCTAGTTCTACCTCGTTGGTCAGTGCTCCCTCCCCTCCCAACAAGGCAGGGCTGCAGAGGTCCTACACCAGCCCCATTGGGCTCGCCACCTTCCACCATGTGGGAAGATTGCAAATGCAGACACAGCCTGGGCCTGGAGGGTGACGGGTGACAGGAAGGGTGGAATCGGGCCCGGGATTTGGTACGTGGTAATAGCCCTCTAAAAAGAAATGGAAGGATTCCTTTATTCTCTTGACCGGAACGAGCTGGTTTGGGGATTTCTTGCAGCCTGGTCTATTTCTCCTTCTCTTTGTCTGCCAGTGTTGTTTGTGTCACCTTCCAGAAATGTTTTCTAGGGTTGAAATCCTAGGGAAAAGGGGCCACTGACCAGCTTGCCATTCCGATTTCCTCATAGATCCCGTCCTTTGGAATAATCATAAGGGTCTGCCATGGACACATCCCTGTGTGATTTCAATTCACTACCTCCAGGTTGGTTTTATCATAAGAATAACAATGGTTACCATCTTGACTCACAGAGTTGGGTATTCAATAAATGACTTTTGAATAAAAAGAATGATTAAAGTTAAAGCATGCAGCCTGATGCCAACTAGGTGATCAAGATATATTAGCAGAATCTGAATTTCATCAGTTTTCTCATCTGTGAAAGTGAGAGTCGTATTATTGGAACCTCCTTGGTAGAGGGTCACCATGAAGGGGGACAGTCTGTGCAAAGAGCCCAGCAGATTGCTTGTCATACACTGGAGAGTCAACATCTGCTCCCTGTTGTTATTGTTATCAACTGTGCAGGCTCGGAGCTTGTAATAATGTCGCTAACTTGAAAATGGGAAGTGAGAAGTGACTACCCCCTGAGGAGCGCTCAGCTCTCTGCACCCCAGCAAGCCTGGGGGTGTTAGGTGCAGAGGATTGGATGGAGAAGCGAGGGAAGGGACAGAGATAATGCAAAGAACATTTGGCCTGCTAGTTACTTTCTAAGGTGACGAGATTCTAAATCAGTTCCAAACGATGCTCATTTTTTGGGAAAAAAGAGAAAAGAAAGAAAGAAAGAAAGAAAAAATCAGTTTCAAGTGCTGCTCTTTTTTTTTTGCAAGAAAGAGAGCAGTTAGAGGGTACAGGAAGCCTAGTGTGGCCTATGTTAGGCATACTGTCCTTGGAATCCTGGGAGCATTTCAGGGTCAAGTCTGGTCTCCATCTGCAAATGCAGGACTCAGCACATTCATGACACATGGCTTCATTTCTGGGCATGGCTATTCACCTTGGAAGACAAGAGCAGAACAAGGTAAGACTGAGCAGGAGTGTCCACTTAAAACTGCATCCCAGTACTTGACTGAGCAGATTTGAAAGACCAGGGTTGTATGTGATGATCCCCAGACTAAACCTGGTACGTATTTGACATTAGCCGGGACCTCCCTGTCCCTTAAGTTCTGAAGAAGATGGGTATAAGTCCCCTTCCGTGACTGCGGCAAGTGCACTTCCTCTCTGAGATTCCTGTAATTACCTGTGGCCTGATGTCTGCAACATGTTTACTCTGATGTGGAATTTATCCCTCCTCTGAATTCACACGCACGCGGACTCACACCGGAGTTGTGTATCTATCAGACTTTACTAAACATTCGGATACATTTAAAAAAGGGTACATAACTTAAAATGGAATATTACACATTCCTGTTTCTAGAATGTTCCTTAGCCATTTCCTCAGCTGTGAGTATTGCTTCCCACTCTTTCTTTCCCCTCTTTGCTTTCTCTCGTGACTAGTTTATCCTCTCCAACTCAGCTTCTGGCCACCTTGCATATGAAGGGGCTGTCATTGAGTGAGACCCACCTCCTCAGGGGGCAGGTATGCTTATAAATTGCCCCTGCCCCACTACGTTCAAGCCAAGAGGATTTTTAAACCTGTTTGTTGAAGAAGGTCAAGAAAATGTGTTACAGGTATGGGAAGACACTGTCTCCTGATCTGAGCAAGACAAAAGGTCAGAGCCATGTGTCCAGAGCCACAGGCCCCCCTTTCCAGCCTGGAGCACAGACTGGCCAGGCTGGCTCCATCCTCTGCATAGGCATTGCTTTTGGAACCAACTTCAGGCCCTCTCAGTGCGCACACAGGGCTGCGTCTGTCATGAGGCACGTCCACTCTCTGCCTTGAACTAATAAGCAGGGGTGACAGGTGGTGAAGTACAATATTATAGGCTGAAAGGCTCAGCCAGAGGCCAGCCTTCATGCCCAGTTCTCCGGAGTAGACCTGGCACCACCTTGCAAATCATACCACCGCCGTTTGCTTCTGCTCTGTCCTGCAGTGTTACAAGAGCAAATTAAACACACACAGTCATTTCTGATTCCTTCTGAAGAGCAGGGGGTCACACGGCCTTCTTTTGCCAGCATTTACTGAAGGTGCACTCTGTGAAGTGCTCTACAGGGGTCCTCACAATAGCCCTGTGAGGAGAGAGGACCTCACTTTATGCAGGAAGATGCAGGCGTGGGCTTCTAGTGGGGCTCCAGAGCCCGCTAACTGTACCCTTCAAGGCAATGCTGGCCAACCCTTCCTGGAAGAAGAGGAAGGACACTGACATTTATTGGGCATGAGCTACGTGCCTGGTGCTTCCACACATATGTCACCCTTCTCAGTTCTCATTGCACAGCTCTGACACATTATTAGCTTTCAGAAGAGGAAACCAAGTCTCAGAAAATTATCAGGGGTCCAATCATTGTTCTGGTTGCAGCTCTCCTTGTTGTCATCCACAGACCAGTGACCCGGGGCTCAGCCCATCATGTGTGGATGCTATTGGGAACCCCACCAAGCTCCGCATCCAGCTCTGCTCACTATTGTCTCCAGGCCTCCCCAGGTGCCAGCTTTCCTAACCAGCTACTGTGCCCAGGCCCACAGCCGCTGGGAGCCTGGCCTGGTGCAGTGGAAATTTAGTCCCCATCCGAGAGTAACTTCTGGAGTTGGCTTGCTGCCCCATGCCCTGTGACCAGGTTGTTGGGAACGAGTGAGCGGAGCAGGGACGTGGCTGCAGGAGCATCAGGCTGCAGCCTCTCTCCCTCACCAACTCTGCATGCCTGGATTTACGCCAGGACACCAGTTTGCAGGGCAGTCCCTGTATTACTGGGCTCAGTGCACCTGGAGAATGATCTTGACTCACAGCCTTTGCTTTGGGGTTTTGATCTGACTCAGATGTATCTTCATCAAGC
>PVJL010011291.1:22448-38690 GCA_004026885.1 Lyroderma lyra
CACACACACACACACACACACACACACACACACACACACACACACACACACACACACACACACACACACACACACACACACACACACACACACACACACACACACACACACACACACACACACACACACACACACACACACACACACACACACACACACACACACACAAACCCACACACACACTCACACGCACACATATACACACACACATATATGGCTGGAATTTTTTCTGGACAGCTCTCATATATACAAGTGCTGTCCAGAAAAAAATCCAGCCATAAATGCCTCTATTTTTCATATTACATGGCTGGATACTTTTCGTACAGCCCGTATGTATGTATGTATGTATGTATGTATGTATGTATGTGTACGTATGAATGTGTGCATACACACACACACACACACCACACACGGGGCAAAAGACAGAGAGAAACAACAAGAGAGAGAGGAAGGGGGGATTTATTTATTTTAAGGAAATATAGTAGCTCACTGACCGTGGGGGCCAGCGCATCTGAAATCTGTAGGGCAGGTCGGCAGGCTGTAGACTCACGTAAGAGTTGATGTTGCAGCCATGATTCTGAATGCTTTATAGCAGCAGGCTGAAACTCAGGATTTCGATATTGCAGTCTTGAGAATTTTTGGGGGGAGAACCTCATTCTTTGCTATTACGGCCGTTAACTGATTAAACGAGGCCCACCCACATTATGGCGAGTAATCTGCTTTGCTCAGAGTCTACTGATTTAAATTTTAATTACATCTACAAAATACCTTCCCAGCAACATCTACACCAGTGTTTGACCGAATAGCTGGACACCATAGCCTAGCCAAATACCAATCACAAGTACCCATCTGTGAATAATAGCAATAAGTCCAGAAGTCCAGTCCAGGCCCCTCCATAGTTCCTTGTGAAGCATCAGTGGTGGCCTCATCCAGAAACTCCTATAATGGCCACACAGAGGAGTCACTATAAATAGATTATCCGCTCTCCCCAGCATTATGCTCAGGGGAGGGTACTTCAGTAGAACTGATCAGGGCCCTTTAAGTTAAAGCTTTTAACATTCTCAGGCATGAAGAGGTAGGTTTTGCTATGACAGACCTGTGAACCTAGGAGAAAATGCCCCTGGCTGGGCACCACGACATTTAAGAATTAAGCAATTGTGTTTCACCAGCGGGAAGCAGAAGCAGATTAGCTACCCTGAAGGTCATGTCCAGAGCTTGACAGTGGAGCTGAACTGAAGTCCTCTGCTTAACCTGCCACTTCAGGTAGTAATTCATGGCATGGTGTTCAGCTGTGAGGCAGGCCTTCCTGCCCCTCAGAGGCCTAACTTCAAAGGGAGAAAGGGAGAGAGAGAGAGAGAGAGAGAGAGACAAAGAAAGAGACATAGAGAGACAGAGAGGTCAGGTTTTGATGCTCCAGCTCCTGGTTCTAATTGTAATAAGGTGCCCTACCTGGAAGTCTTTCTCCCTTTTCCATGAAAGAAGCTGGCTGCTTCTGGGACCCAGTGCTAAAAGATTACATTTAATAAAGGTGACTTGAAGGAGCTGATCATCAAGAACAGTAATATAACCGGTAAGCCCCATCTCCCTCCCCACGGCTGTGGGGCCCAGGGACAGCACACAAATAGAGGACCACTTCCCACATGCTTAAATATTTAAAAGTTAGAAACCATGCAAACATACTGTTAAATAAAATATGTTCTATCTTCCTCCCTGGTCAAAGATACCTTCATAGGTACCTGGAAGTCTGGTTTAAAATTATTATAGAATTCTCAGCCTGCTCTGAGTTCTGAGAATATGTTGCTGTAGGGAGAGCCAACATAGGGTCCCAGCCTCCGGACTGTCTCCCTTTTTCTTTCTATTCCTGGGTCTGACCCACCCTGCAAAGGCCCCTGCATGAACACAGTAGACATCCCAGCGTGCATGTCTGTAAGCCCTGCAAGCAGTGCCTCTTGGCCACCCCTCAAGCCTAGGGATATACACACCATTAGCGTGGTCTAACTTTTGGAGGATATGTCCAAGGAAGAGGCCTTCTTAAATCTGGGAAGGAGATGTAGGCCTTCTGGGCAAAGAATTTAATTCAGAGTACCCAGAGTGCAACTGGGTATAGGGTGTGGGACAAGCTGAGGGTGGGCTCATCTGCTAGACCCTGTGGACTCTGCTTCATGGAGAGGGGCATGGCCAGTGGAGATCCATATGCAGGGCTCTCTAAAGTGTGTGTGTTGGGAGGGGCACCCTCTTGCCTAAGAATAGTCCTGTACATTGAAATGGTCCCATAGGTGCTAGATAGATAACACCTTCTTGCTCTGGCTAGCCACTATTTTGTGATTTGATATTTAATGCATTTCCACGACTATCACCTCCTCTCTCATCATTGTCATCTCTTTTTTCCTTTGTCTTTAATCTCGGAGATTTCCCCAAGTTTGTTCTCTATATCACAGACTTTTGTGTGTGTGTCTGAGTCAATTTTGCTAATCGTTGCCATTTAGGAGCATTTAAAACATTGTGAGATTTTTATTTGGGTTCTGGACTTTGTTTTTACAGTGAAAACGTTCATATTTAACATTAGCCAGCTGGACTCAGTTTAGATGACCCCAACTTTGCTGGCAACACCCAAAGCATCATAGTCAGGAGCCAGTCGAACATACGCCTTCTTCTCTCCATCAGGCCTGACCAGGGTGTTGACCTTGGCCGTGTTAATGTCATAGAGCTCCTTCACAGCCTGTTTGATCTGGTGCTTGTTGGCCTTGACAGCCACAATGAACATAAGTGTATTGCTGTTTTCAATTTTCTTCGTGGCTGACTCAGTAGTTAGGGGAAACCTGATGATGGCATCGTGGTCAAGCTTGTTTCTCCTGGGGACACTCTTCTGAGGATATCTGGGCTGCCTTAGGAGTCGCAGTGGCTTGGGTCTTCAGAAAGTGGGTGATGTGTGAATCATCCCTCTCTCTCTCTCTCTCTCTCTCTGCCTTGAATTCAGAAATCAGAGTATTTAGTCATTAACTGCATACTTCACACTTAACAGGAATGAACTAGTTATTTGCTTTTTAAATCAAATCTATATGTTGGAGAAATTTCTACTTTGATTCTGGCAATGATGTCTTTGTACCCTTAGTTTCCTGCCTCATTCAGAGATTATTAAATTGCAAGCAGCAGAACCGTGCAATCTAATTTAATGAAAAACTAAGATTCATTAGAAGGACATAGGAGTAGCTTAAAACCCAAGGGTGAGAAATGAAGTTAAGCCCCGTGAGGGGCTGGGAAGCCAAAGTGCTCTGATTTCTATTGTGAGATGTGATTAACATGTCTTGGCCAAGAGTCAAGTCAATGCTCTGCATGCTGGTAGCAGTAGGAAGATCAGAAATCCAGTCTAACCTTCCAAAGCCACAAACACCGCCCCCTTTATATGTGCAGTGTGTTCATCTCAGAGGTCTTGTTCATCTCACTGTGGTACAGACCATGGTAGAAGGATACTGGCTGCTGAGTTAAAGCTGTACTCAGTGGGTCAAGTCTGAAGCCTGGCTGCTGTGGCAAAGACCTGGGCCCCAACAGGTGTTAGGGCACCATCTTGCTCCAGCCATAGCACGTTTTGAGAAATGGTGAGCCCACTGCCCAGTGAAAGGACTCCCCAATACCTTAAGTATGTCACCCAACCTCTCCTGCAATGTATGGAGGCTGCACCTTGGGTGGACCAGTCAGCATGGGTTCCAATGACCCCCATCTTATAGGTTGTTAGGAAAAAAGGTAAAAGCCTGCTCTCTACTTGTGGGGAATAGTTCATGGAGCATAAAGATATATCAGGTGTATCCTTCCTTGAATCTGTACTATAGACCTTGCTGTGGACCCTCTTCAACTGCTATGATTCCTCAGGGTTTTAGTTGAGAAGGCTCCATGTTTTAAGCCTATCTGTGAAAGCATTCAGTAGTTTGCCTTTTCAGTATAATTCATGACCCAAGAGTAGAGTCCAAGGCAGTGCCTGAAAGGCTGGGTACAGACTGGCTTTAGTGCCCACTGGCCCACAATCCCTGTTCCCTTTCTGCATAGGGTACTAAGACTAACACATAAGTTTTACCTGTCTTTACTCTATGGCAATTTATTTTGGGACTTTTTATGCCTGTAAATGTCACTGTGTTATGATTAGGGGCATCTAAATTTGCCCCTTAGATATTCCTACCTTTAAATTTTAAAGGAATAGATAAAAGGTATGGGTTTCTTTGCTCTCAGAACTCTGAGTCCATTATGCAGATTTTTCTAGTTTCTCACCAGAGCTTTGTGCACCCTAAACAAGTAAAAGGGTCTCATTGTGTTTTTTCTTCATGGCTGGGACTGCCTGTCTCACATGTACATAAATAAGATTAGTCCTCAGGAGTAGACCAGGGTGAATATTAACACTTTCTTCTTCAGCAAAGGAAAAGATTAGTGAACTCAGATGAGGCTCTCCAGAATAACCTGAACCAGGAAGTGAATATCATCAGTAAGGCAGTCTCTTCTCTTCCTCTTCTTTTCCTTTCCCCTGGTCACTCTTCTCTACCTCTCTTAGTGGATCTGTGCCATCCCCCCATTTTTGCAAAGTGCCATTGTCTTACCCACTTAAACATGATGCAAACATAGTTGCCCTAGTCCCAGCTTTACACACTTCCCCAGTTTAAGTACTCTAGAGAGCTTCTTCTGTGTTGCAATTTTAAAATCTGGAAAGAAAGAACCACATTGGTCTGTTTGGGTCAGGTGTTCAGCAGTGGACTAATCAGCTCTAGCCAGGGTGTGAGGCCACAAGTCTACTGCCCAATCAGTAGAGGCCACAGAAGTTTCTCTGGGAGTGGAAATTGCAGGGCAAGGAAATAGGAAAATGCCTGCTGCAGTTTCCATCACTTTATTTTATTTATTTCTAGTATTTTGATGAAAGAAAGAAGAAGGGTCACCAAGTGCTCTGTGCTAACCTGAGAACTGAATCACCTATGGCAACCTCCTGTGGCATCCAGACAGCACCCAAGAGGTCAGAAGGACTTCGTGGGACAGAGACTACCAAACTCATGAGGGTGTGAAGGTTTTGTATGTATTGATAGAAATCCACTGAACTTGATCAGCTTTAATGTTTTTTTGATATAATGGTGAATAATTCCAGTATGTGATGATCTGTAATTTGAATTTCAGTAATTCAAAGGGGACAGAAAACAGCAAGAATGAAATGAAGTCTAAACTATGGGTTTGAGGATGTGGAGTATGAGGTTGTAATAAAATTCCACTTTTCCTTTTATTTTATACTTTATCTAGGTCACCATGAAATGAATGCAATATATTTTCTGCCACTCTGAGTTCTCTGGGCAGAGCTGTCCCTCCCCTCTGCCTTCCACAGTACGTACTTTGTTCACATTTCAATTTACCATTTATCACACTGCACGGTCATTATGTGCTGATGGGTTTCTTTTCCTGGCTAGACAAGTCTCCTCTAGGGAAAAAGTCTGTAGGAATCTGTGTGGTGTTCCCTTTGTATTCCTAGCATGTATTGACTTGAACTTAGTAAATGTTCAATAAATAACTGGTGAATGAACCAGACCCAGGACTAGATGAGCTCAGGCAAGCCTTGGGTATTCATGCATCATCCAAGGTGAAGAATTCCCCACCTTTCCACTTCTTACTATGTGGATTCCATCCACAGTGTGGGGCTCTCTTGTGGCTTGCTGCCTCCCCATCACACACTTTCTTTTAGATTAGGGGTCTTACCCGAATCCAGCCCACTGCCTGGAGTCTTGACCGTTTGTGTAGTTGTCACAGCTCCTTCTTGAGATACTGAAACTTGAATTGTATCATTTCCAGTACTGCTTGGGTCCAACTTGAACAGATAAATCTCTGGCACCATGACATAGCCCTGTACATGATATGGTACAGTTTCTCCTCCACAGGGGCCCTTCTGTTTTCTTCTGTAGGTTAGATTAGATGGTGGTGCTTACATTCCCTTTTCTGTCCCTTGCTTGCTCCAGTGTGGACCATGTCAGGGTGGTCCCCCCAAAAAACCGAATTATCTCCTGGAGGGCAGGCTCCTTGCGGTATAGGTTTCCCCTGCTAGGTGGGTGCTCTAGGAACCCATCTGCATCAGTGTACCAGCTGGTGTTGTGAGAGGCTTCAGTGAACTTTTGTTTGGAGAGTCTTTAAATACATTTGCCTATTTCATGATGGGTGATTCACACCAATGCATGGCATGACAACACACCTGCCCACAATGCTCTGAGTGTTCAGCAGTTTTTTGACCAAAATGGCATGACCCCCATGCCCTATGCTCCCTATTCACCCAATCTTGCCTTGAGCGACTTTTTTGTTTTCCCCAGATGAAAAGAAGTCCCGAAAGGGAAATGTTTTGCTGATGTGAAAGAGGTGAAACAAACAAACAAACAAACAAAAATGGCAGAAGCACTAAAGGCATCAAAATAGACAAATTCAAAAACTGTTTTGAGCAGTGGAAAAAGCATCTTGATAGGTGTACTGCATCAAATGGAGAGTACTTTGAAGATAACTGAAGTTTAAACCTGTAAGGATAAATACACAATTTTTTATAAATAAATTTTGGGAATTTTGGGGTCTCCCCTCATATTTAAATCCCACTAACACTCTGCTTAGTGCAACCCCTCCCTCTACGTCTACTCGGTTTTCATCACTCCCTCTTCCTCCTGCTGTTGGCTGATCCTTGCTTTTCTCATTCTGTGCCCACCATCAGCTGCATGCAACACACCGTGTACATAATGGTGCCATGTTCCCCGGGTCACTGTGTGGAGAGCTCAGTGTGAACCCTCCCTGGTCCCTTTCAGAACTTCTACTTGCATTGCTAGGAAGGAACGAGGTGTTTTCCTGCTGGACTAGCTGGAGCACTCTGTGTTTCCTTGGTCGGATAGTTGCCATGGCCACCATGTTAAACAGATCCTTCCTGGAGCTAAGGCTGGGATATGTTGACCCTTCATAAAATCAAAGCAAATCTGTATTTGACTGGCTGACTTAGCATGAAGCTGAGCCCTGCCTGGCTTCCTAGGCAGCACAGGGGGGACCTAGGACTTAGAATGAAGCCACCCACTAGAAAGGGAGCAAGAACTCTAGGCAGGCAGCTTCTGTCACACAGGGAGCTGCAGTCTGTCATTGTGGGGATCACAATGACAGCAGCAATTGCACCAGTTTCTAGGGCTGCCATAACAAAGTACCACAACATGACTGGCTTAAAACAACATAAACTTACTAACTCGCAGTTCTGGTCCATAATCGGGTCGGCAGGGCCATGCTTTCTCTGACGTCTGTGGAGAGAATCTTACCTTGTCTCTTCCAGGTTTCTGCTGGTTCGCCACCACTCCTTGGTGTTCCTTGGCTTGTAGCACTTGAATCCCACCTCTGTCATCATATGGCATTCTGCCTTTACGTGTCAGCATCTCTGTGTCTCTTCTCCTCTACTTCAAAGGACACCAGTCATATGGATTGAGGGCCCTGTCTACTTCAGTATGACTTCATCTTAACTCACTGCATTTGCAATGACCCTATTTCCAGGTAAGGTCACATTCTGAGATACTAGGGGTTAGGACTTTGACCTATCTTTTTGGAAGACACAATTTTATTTATAACAATAATGTCACAGAGGATGTTAGAATGAAGATTTGGGATTTCAAGTGGGTGGGACTAATTAATAAAAAATTTAGGATGAATATTAATCAGGAATCCTGGTAGATTGTTGGATGGCTTAGAGGTCAAAGCGAGGTTTGGATTCCATTATGACATTTTGGCCAGGGACACAGGAATGCCTGGATACTGACCCCACTTGCCACTAGACTCTTAACCAAAGGAGATGCCCATAAGGAACAATGACCAAATGGAAACAAAACACTGAGCAAGCACTTGGATACCAGCACCCATGAATAAAATATGGCACATTGATTGTCCAGTTTCTGACTAATCAGGTTACAATATCTTTTCCCTTAGAGAGAGTTGGTAATGTGAGAGGCAGAGAGAGGCATGTGGTGGGTAGGATTGACACGAGACAGACAGTAAGCAATCATCTGAGGGACTCCATTTTACTGGAGCATGGGTCATGAAAAGAAGTTTTAAGTGGTGATAGTCCAGTTCTATGACCTGGTGTACCACGTGAGAACTCAGTCTGGGCATTTGATGGGTACATAGGTGTTTAGCTCTTGTGTGATGAATCTGAATGTAGAACTCAAGAGAGATGAAGTCTGAACCCCAGAAGTAGGACTATAAACTGGTTAGAGTTCTCCTCCAGCCTCCTGTCAGTATTAATAGACACATGGATTGATTCAAATGCAATGTGTGGTAGTTATGGGGAGATGGTAGGGAAACAAAGCACAGATACAAAAACTAGAAATGGACAGAATTTGATCTTCTTGTCAACATGTTCATTCTGTTGAGCAGGCATTATATGATCCTTATCAATCCTTCAGTCTGTGTGTCTCTCTACAGCCATCATACTCACTTGGCAAGACTCCAAGCCTGAAGGAAATCAACCAACCATTTTCATGAATTTGAATAATTAAATGTTGCAGAGAAAAATCACATAGTCAACTGAGAAGATTCCCTTTAAATTTATAATCTCAATCCACTGCCCAGAATTTCTGTCTTTCTAATAAGCATGCTATTCCACCCTTTTGATGACATTTCATACCTTCACCTCTCTTCTTGAATCTCTCACTTTATTCCTGCACCCTCATTCTTATCTAATTATCCTGAGTCAATTGTATTTAATTGAAAAAATAGAACCATCAGACAAGAGCTCCTCTAGTCTACATCTGTGTTCACTTGCATTTTCCCATCTGCCTTCCCATCGGCGCTCAGCTCTTCCTTTCTTAAGGTTTTACTCCTCCCATTAATCGCCTATCCTTCCTAAATGATCAGTTCTCCCCTTTTCTATGGGACTGTCTTCCTCAGCTCACAAGCACGACTGGCTCTCCTTTATCCCTTAAAGTCTGTGGTTCCCTCTTCCCTCTCCAACTACTGCCCATTTCTCTACAACCCTTCACAGCTTAATGGCGCAAAAGATTTGTTTGCATACTCATATCCACTGTTTCACTTTTGATTAGTCTTCAAAACTCTCAGATTGCATCTTATTCCTTATTATTTTACCAAAACTCTTAATAAGGTTACCAACAATTTCCATGTTGTCAAGTACAGTGGGCAATTTATGTTCTTGCCTTATTCAGTCTCTCAGTTACATGAGACCCAGGTGACCACTCTTGGTTTTCTTCCCACTTCTAATGTCTCTGACAACTTCTCAGCTTCTGTTATATGCCTTCCTCCTATACCAATGTCCACATACTGGTATTTCCCAGGGCTTGTTCTCTCTTTATACTCCCTTCTTAAATGATCTAATTCCTTGTTCTCAAATATCATCTTGATGCTGATAATGTCCAAATTTGTATCTCCATTTCAATCTCTCATTTGAGCTCCAGACATGCACATCCAGCTGTCTACTTAAATTTACTACTTGGATACCTAATAGGCACTCTCAGCCTAAATATACCCCAAACTGAGCTCTTGATTTTCTCTCTCTCCTGTGCTTCAATCAAACCTATTCTTTTCATAGTCTGCTAACGCACTTGAGTAAACGTGGAGACTATCCACCAATTTGCTCAAATCCAAATGTAGATGTTGTCCTTTATTTCTTCATCTTTTTTTCAATAAACAAATTCTGTCATTTCTACCTTCTAATACATCTTCAATCTACTCATATGTGGCACTCTTTTAGGGATGAGTTCGTGAAATTAATTGTCCAACCTTGTATATATTGGCTTCCCTTATTCTTCACTAGACAAAGCCTTTGGCATCTTTCTCTGACTGCTTGATAAGCATTTTAGTAGTCACCCTACCTATTTTATTTTGCTTTTGTTTTTGTTTTTTTAGCTCCCTCCAAATCTATTTTCACAAAATAACCAAAGGAATCTGTTAAGAACAAATCATCATATTTTCCCCCTGCTTTGAAAACTCTCTGCATCTTTTCATTACATTTTAAAATATTAAGCTATACTTTACATATAAGAAAATGTACAAACCTTACATGGTCCATTCAATAAGTTTTCCTAATTATAAATACTCAAGTAGTTACCAACCTAAACAAGTTTGATCTTGTCTGAGTAATTTGTTCTTTTACTTGCTTAGCAATATTACATTGTATGCACGTACAACAATTCGTTTATCTATGTTTTTATTGATGACAATTGAATTGTTTCCAGTCCTGGGGCATTATGAGTAAAGCTGCTGTGAACATTCATGTACAGGTACAGATCTTTATGTAGATACATGTTTTATTTCCTTTGGATAGTTACTTAGTAGTGGAATTGCTGGGCTATATGATAAAACTATGTTTAATTTTTAAAGAAATTGCCAAACTCTTTTCCAAAGTAGCTATATTTTCATTACATTTAACATGAAATTTAAGCTCCTTAGGTGGCCCTTTTCTCCCTCCCCTTATTTCACTCTACCCTTCACCTGCTCCACTTAGAAACACATAAAAATCTCTTTTGCACCTCCAGGCCTCATCACAGTGATGATTAATTTTGAGTTTACTTACTTATTTTTTTCTCTCTCCTCCATTAGGCTGTATCTCCTTGAAGGAAGGGCTGTGTTTGTTTCCTTCACCACTGCATACTCAGTTCTTAGGACCAGTGATTGGCACGCAGTAGGTGCTCAACAACGATTTGTGAAATAAACAAATAGTTATTGACTGGGCTTTAGATTGCCTTGGAAATGCAGGTCTCTAGATTGGGCAAAGGTATCCCTGAGGACTGTTACCCATTTTAAGAAATTAGTGCCAGGGCAAGAACACAAGATTTCTTTCTAGGAAATCTGAAAACATTTCAAATAAATATGCCTATTCATTTGTGTAATTGCATAGAGCACTTCTCAAAAGCTCTCATTCTAAGTACTTCAGTAAAATAGAATAATGAGTCAGAGTGTTGAGGGAAGACAAACTGCCTTGAGGTTTTGAGAGAATCCAGGCCAACACCCTAAGCATGGCTTCTTTATAAGGAGGGGTGCTGATAACGAGGGCCATAGTGGCTTCATTATCGGAAGCTGGGACACCAGGCCCAGGGCTGGGAGATGACCGACCAGTCAGGCAGAGTACAGACCCTTCATACCCAAGGAATGAAGTTTTTTACACTGCTATAGAAAAAGTGTTAACTTGGCTAAATGAAGTTAGCCTCTGTTGCCTGGATTCCCAAATACACATGAGTCCTTTAAAAATTCATGCTCATGACTCTTTTTGCTCACAAACAGCCTTACAAGATGAGGATGAGGTTGAATATAAACAACTGAGGCAGAACCAATGGTGCTTCTTACATAAAAGGCAGTCCAGAAAGTTAAGCCAGTGATTAATAATTTAAAAAAAAGAGCAGTTGAGAAATGATCAATAAAGAAATATTTTATTTGTTTTAGAGAAAGTATGGTTCAAAAATAGCTGCTCTTTCAAAAAAAAAAAAAAAAAAAAAAGCTTTCTTCCAGTTATTCTAATTGGACCAGGGAAGAAGCTGGCCTCCCTGGAACCAAGCTATATCAGAAAGGATGCTTAAGTTAAAAGTAATAGAAATGGACTTGGACTACTTAAACAAGAAAAAGGGAGTTGTCGAAGGATAGTGAAAACCCTCAGATTGAAGAAAAAGTTGAACAACCTAACCTCTGAAAGGCCAGGAACCAGGGGAATTCTAGACTTCTCAACCACAGGAACTGACCAAACTGTGCTTAGAGAGCTACCATCCAGGGACTTAGATTCAAAAGTCTGCATGGGCGACCCACTACAGTGTTAGGAGCCGTGAACCTGCTTTAGTGCATGAAACGGGGGGTCGGGGGAGCAGAGGAAGCTTGAACCTCCAGAGCCCCAGGATTAGAGAAAAAAATCTATTCACAAAAGAATCAATGTAGGAAGGACAAAACAAGCAGTTCGCTATTCTGGTAGTGGTAGAAATGTCAGCAACTATATTATAAATTCATGCATTATTAACTTCATCAACATGTATATAACTCAGTCATGTTACTATGCACTGTGCTACACAGATGACATAAAATGCACTGCTTGCCCTTAAAGAAGTCACTGTGTAATGTTGGGGACAATTAAAAAGACAGATGAAATTGTTCATGTTATAGCTCCTTTGGTTGCCAGAGAACAAAACTCATTCAGAGTTACCCAAGTAAAGAATAGTGTTTATCGCAGTGTTACAGAGTTCTCACAGAATCAAAGCAAATGAAATCTACTTCAGCTGGGCATCGGGGAGACTGAGGGAAACAGAAGCAGTTGCTACTATCTCCATGTCCTCTCTTGGGCCACACACTCTTCCCTCTGCTTCTTGTCAGCTCCATTTTCCATTCTTTGCACAACAACTTCCTCCTTTTATCCATCAACTTATAAATGGTTGCCATTATTTTCACTACCAACTGTCAGCAATCTCATGTCTTCTATCAAGTTCTCAAGATAGAATTTGTTTGGTCCTGCTCACCTTTTTGGTGCAAGGTCACACAAAGTCAGATTTCTAGCCAACTAACATATAGTCATACTGTGGTAACTAACTGTTTTGAAACTTGTTGAATTTGGTACTTGATGTGAAAATGTTGTCTTGGTACTCGTCATTTGTTTGGTAATCAACGTGCAAGGTAGAACTTGGTATCGATTGCCTCATGACTCACTGTACTTTCCAACAGAAACAAGGGGTCACCACATTAGTCATGCAGTAAGTGGCTCTTGCCCTGAGCACATACCCTTGTGGTCTTATCTTAGCTTCTATGTCATTTTGTGGGGTTTTGCACTTTTATTATCTCATCATGGGTCCAAAGAAAATGAGCAGTGATAGCACTGAGCTGGAAAGAAAATTACTTTGCATCACCACTGAGCAAAATAAAGAAATATTAAGCAAATATGAGCATGGTATTTGCACTACTGATCTTGTTAGGGAATATGGTATGCCTAGAACATTAATTCCAAAGTGGTGGTACACGTACCCCCGAAGGTATGTGCTGGGCCATTCAAGGGTATGCAAAAAAAATCAGTAATGGCAAAAAAACAAGTTAAAAAATGCAAAAAATTAGTTATAGAGCAATAAATGTTAAGTTTGAATCGTTGGTAATGGAGACACTTCAAAATTAGACCACGTTAGTGAATGATGATTGGTGAGGGGGTAGCTATAAACCCTTCCCCCAAACCACTCTTGTACCAATCATTACACACAGTTTCAAAGCAATCGATTTGCAATGTTTCTAGAACTTCCCCGAACGTATAAATAAATCCATAGTCAGAATGTTTGATCAGTTTAGTCATTGACCTAGTAAAAGCAAGCATGTTGTCTTTAATCATGATTCTTTTCAAGTAGTTTTTTTAATTTAGTGTTTAGCATAGCTTCATTTATTACTGTCAGTGATGTTTAAACATGTCAGTTATGGATCAATAGTTGAAAACAGGAAGGGTTAAGAAACCAAAACTTGATGTGAATTATAACCCATTATCAAGTACTTTTCAATACATGTTCACAGCTATGAGTATACCCACATGGAAAGATGGTACAAAGGTACATGCCTAAGATACTACAGAGAAGAAAAAAAATACTCTATTAAATATGAGTTTTCATCTGTAGGGAATGATGACTGTCTTAAGCTTTTGTGTGCTGTGTCGGGGGGAATATTATCCAATGGTTGCATGAAACCCTCTACTCAGGTAACATTTAGAAACTAAACATCCTATGTATAAAAACAAAAAAATACAAGCTTTGACAAGTAAGTTCGCGAACTTGCCACTGTGAGCTTATGATAGCAGCACTGTACAAACAACTCAGTAAGGTTTCATAACCTTGGTATATCTGTGTCTGATTGGTGTATTCATGTTGACATGTGGGGGTGTCTTGCTGAGTGATGTTCATTAGTGTTGTTGCATTGATTTTGTGTGCCATCACAAGAATGTTAGAGCTTGACTTAGAGTAATGAACAAACATGAAATTTCTTGTTAAACTTGGCAAGAGTGGAAGTGAAATCAGGGACATGTTAATCCAAGTTTATGGGAATAATGCCATGAAGAAAACGGCACTGTACAAATGGATTAAATGTTTTTCTGAGTGGGAAGAAAACATCGCTGATGAAGAGACGTTAAGGTCACCAGTAATGAGCAGAGCTGATGAAAACATTGCAAATATTTGTTGAATTGTTTGTCAAAATTGTCAGCTGACTGTGAAAAGCATAGAAGACCAAGTAAACATCACTAGAGAAACAGTCAGAAAAATCTTAACTGCAAATCTTGACATGAGAAACTTATGTGCAAAAATGGCCCTGAAGGAGCTCACCAATGAACAAAAGCAAAGGAGAGTAGAAGTTTGCCAAGACCTTTTGGAGAGGCAAGATGATGTTTTGGGCCATGTTATTACTGGTAATGAAACATGGGTGACCAATATGACCCTGAAACAAAGCATGAAAGTTCACAATGGAAGTCAGTCAATTCTCCTTGACCAAAATATTCTCTAAGTCCAAATCAAGAGTCAAAATAACATTGCTAAACTTTTTTTATATCAGAGGGATTGTTCATTATGAATTTGTACCAATTGACAAAGTCAACCAAGTTCACTATTGCTGAAAAGGCTGCTTAAAAAGTTAGATGAAAATGACCTGAACTTTTTGCCAACCACTCGTGGCTCTTGCAAAACCACAATGCACCAGCTCACACAGCACTGTCTGTGAGGGAGTTTTTAGCCAGTACACAAATAACTGTATTGGAATGCCCTCCGCACTCACCTGATCTGGCTCCCATGACTTTTTTTCTTTACCCAAAGATAAAGGAAACATTGAAAGGAAGACAATTTGATGACATTTAGAACACCAAGGGTCATATGATGACAACTCTGAATGCCATTTCAGAAAAAGAGTTCCAAAATTACTTTGAAGCATGGACTAGGTCCTGGCATCAGTGCATAGCTTCCCAAAGAAAGTACTTTGAAGGTGATTGTAATGATATTCAGCAATGAGATGTATCGCATTAAGTTCATGAACTTAATTGTCAGACCTCATATATTATTTTTGGTGCTTGAAAAAGCATCTAACTGTTACTTCATACATGATGTTAGGAAATAAAGACACTGAGAATGCAGTTGAGGCTTCATGCTGTACTATTGCTTATTGCATAGCTAAATGTGGTAAAAACCACACCATAGCTGAAGATGTAATTTCTCCTTGTATTAAGGATACTGTTTTTTGTGTGTTTGGGGAAGAACGTGTCTGCAAAATCAATACTATCTTCTTTTCAAACAATAAAATGTCTTAATGAATTTAGGAAATGTCTGATGATGTTGAAGCTGTAGTAGTAGATTAGAAAAAGTAAATTCTTTTTCATCCAGATAGATAAAAGTGTAGATGTTGCTGATTTATCTATTTTGCTCATCATTGTGAAGTAGTTGGTAGGAAATGAAATAGAGGAAAACCTGTTGCTTTGTTACCCATGGACAGAGTGTACCACAGGCAATAGTTATTTAATTCAAAAGAACATCTATAGTTATTTAATTCAAAAGAATGTCAATAATTATTTCATTCAAAAGAACATCAGTCGGTCAAATTGTTGTAGTGTATGCACTGACAAAGGCAAGCCTATGTCAGGTTGTTTTATAGGTCTACACAGCTGAATTAAAGAAGTAGCTCCCCATGTACCATGGTGTCACTGCTGCATTCGTAGACAAAGTCTTGCATCCAAGCCTCTTCTCAGTGAACTGGAAGATGTTCTTGATGAGCCTGTAAAAATTGTAAATTTTACTAAGTCACACCCATGAAACTCCAGATTGTTTAAAGTGCTGTGTGAAGAAATGAACAGCATTCACAGCACATTACTTTTGCATATGGAGGTAAGGTGGCTCCCTTGTGACAAAGTACTTACATGGATGTTTGAACTTAGACATGAAGTCCCAGTACTTTTTGAAGACCATCTTTCCTTTTTGCTTCAAGGTTTTAGAACAGTGATTGGCTTCAAAGTCTTGCATATTTATCAGATATTTTTCTATAAATAAACAAACTCAACTTGAGACTTCAAAGTAACTGACAAAATTGAGTCAGTGATTAAAAAATAGACTTTTGGAAAGCGTGTATCGAAAGAGGTCAGCCTGAAGTTTTTGAAACTCTGCACAACTCCTTATCTGAGAATGACTTATACCTATCCCAAAACATAAAAAAGAATATTTTAGTACATTTGGAAGGTCTTGAAGTGTCCTTTCATAAGTACTTCTCTCAATGTGGAAAAAAAAAACAACTGGA
>PVJL010011292.1:0-43754 GCA_004026885.1 Lyroderma lyra
GACAGCAGGGTCGCCTTTGCAGCAGGCTGGGAACAGGAACTGCAGCCCTGTGTAGGTCTCCAGGGGGCTTAGAGCTGGGGTGTTATCTTTGCAGTTCAGAGTCCTCGCTCAGCCCTTCTACCACTCAAAAGTTCCAGAGGCTGGCTCCCAAACTCCTTTCGTCCCCAGCTCCCCAGTCTCTCTCCCCTCCCCCAAACTGTGCAGCTCCGAATAGTCAGCAAGGATCGCGTCCCGCGTGGTCTGTCTCTTCTCCCTTCCCTCTCCCCGACTCGCCCCCTTCTTGCCCAGCCTTCAGGTGTTTACTTGCAATTTGTGGATTTCTCAGCAGCCCGTTTGTCACTCAGGGTCTTCTTTCTTGGCTCCTGGATGGCCGTTCAATTTTGTTTTCTGGGAGAGGCTTTAGGAACCTCCTCTCCAGTCGCCATCTTGTCTTCCCTCCTCTCCAAGTCCTAATTATTTAAATAGTATGGAGTCATCTAATTTGGTGCTGATCACTTAAGAGAATATCTGAATTTAGTTTTTTACCAACAGCATGGTAAAATTCAAACCCTTAACATGGACTCATGATTCTTCATGCCTTGAATCAAATGCCTCCCTTTTCATCCTAAATTCTATAATAATGTATGTTTTAGTCTGTTTGGGGTATAAAAAATACCAGCACTGGCCAGAAAAAATAAGGTCATAAATGCTTCTATTTTTCATATTGCATGGCTGCATACATTCCAGACATCCCTTGTATACCACATAATAGGGAGTTTATAAATGGAAGAAATTTATTTCTTACAGCTTGGGACACTAGAAGTTCTAGTGAGAATCTTCTTTTTGCAGATTGCTGTCTTCTCCTTGTATTTTTACATGGTAGAGAATAGAGCAATGAAAGCAGGAACTGTCATGACTCTTAAAAGGGAAATTCCATTCATGAGGGCTCCACCTTTATGATCTCAGTAAATCCAAATTACCTCTTAAAAGTTCCACCTTCTCATATTATCACATTGGTTAGTTGAGTTTCAACATGTTAATTTTTGAGGAAAACAATTTTGTATTTTATAGATGTAACAATCTCTTGAATAACTTAATACCTCTATGTAGGTTGATCATTCTTTCTTTGGTTACTCAATTGGCTTATCCTCCCACTATTCCTTTAAGTATACCTGTTGAGCCAACTACTCAGTGAATCTTTCCATGATCACCTATTCTTGAGTTATCCCTCTGTTCTATTTACTCTTAGCACAAAGAAAGGGTGTACACCATAGTGGAAAGAATACAGTCTCTGAACCCAGAGAGATGAAAACTGCTCTGCAATTTGTTTACTCACACTGCAGCTATTAGGCCTTGAGAAAGTCACTAAAGCTTTCTTTCAATTTCCATATTCATACACTCATGAGAATAAAACCTATATCACAGGGTTGTTGTGGGAATTAAATAAGATTAACATGCATAAAAATGGTGGCACATTATGAGCATCAAACAAATATTGTTTAAATGAATGAATGCATCTCTGCTATAAATTTTCTTTATAAATGCAATTGCTTGCTAAACATAAATATTCAGAGCAATGAGCAAATCCTAATTTTATGATGAGTTATCGGGGCTTGTATAAGGATATTCCACTTAGGTTATTTCCATATCTTGGCTATTATGAATAATAATGTTGCAATGATCATGGGTGTGTAGACAAGTCTTTGAGATACTGATTCTATTTCCTTTGCCTATATACTCAGAAGTGAAATTGATGGATCATATGGTAGTTCTACTTTTAATTGTTGGAGAGATTTCCATGCTGTTTTTCATAAAGGCTGGGCCATTCTTCACTTTTTAATAAATATGCAATAGAAAATTATGTTTTAATTTAATAATTATTATTTATGTGTAACCTATGTTTGTCATAACATTGAATGATACAAAACATATTTCAGAGGTCTTCTGAAATATACTTTAAAAAATGGGGTAATTATGAAAACTAGTGGAAATTCTCCCCTTGGATCTCCTGACTTTTCCCACAAATTAGTTCTCATGTAAGAATTCATGAGGCATGTACGAGAATCCACACTGGTAATATGAAGTCTGCTTGGAAAGTATCCAGCCACATAATATGAAAAATAGAGGCATTTATGGCTGGATTTTTTCTGGATTGCCATCTTATACCTGACCAAGGTTCCCTGTATATTCCCCTGCATGACTGGGATCAAGAAATAGGATATTACCAGAGCCCTGCAAGATCCCTTCCCATCTTTCTTAGTCAATATTCTCCAATGTTTGTTCAAAGTAACAGTTATCTTGATGCTTAACTAACACCACAGACTACTTTTAACATATATATATATCTATGTTAAACACACACACACACACACACACACACACACACACACACACATATATACACACACATATACATATATATACACATATATAAAAACATACATATTTACATATTCATATAATATTTAGTACTTTCTTATTTTTCTTTGTTTTTTTTTAATATTCTAAGATTTATCCAAATTTTATGTGTATCATGTATTCATTTATTCTTTATTACTCTATATTATTCCATGGAATCCTATACCATAACTTATCCCCATTCGGGTTGCATCCAGTTTGGGACTATTACAATAATACTTTCATTGTTTATCTACTGTTAAGTCTTCGTTATGGTAAATAGCAATAATCTTCCAATGAAGGATTTCAGACGCTCAATAAAGAATAATGTTTTTGTGTAAACTCTCGTAAATGTCTTTGTTCACATGTATACACATTCCTCTTGCCTATGCAATTAGGAATACAATTGCCAGATCATAGTATATCTTCAGTAGATATAACAAAAAGTTTTACGAAGTTATTATGTCAATTAAGATACAGCAATGCATGAGTATTCTAGTTGCTCTATATTGTTGCTAACAGTTTATATTGCCTGTCTTTTTAATTGTGGCCATTCTAATGAGTGTATAATCATATACTGTTGTAAATTTAATGTGCATTTTATTGATAACATGATGCTGAGCAGCTTTTCTTTCTTTTTTGGGGGGGCGGGGCAGTGGTTCCCTGGCTGGGAATCGAACCCAGGTCACGACATCGAGAGCACCAAAGCCTAGCCACGACACCACCAGGTAAGCCCCTAGGTTTTCTTATGTGTATTGTCAATCTGAATATTGTGTCTTACAAATTCCTCTTCAACTTATATGCCTATTTTTGTGTTGATTTTAATTGGTTTGTATTGATTTGGAAGAGTTCTTTATGCATTCTTTATGTGAATACTTTGTGAGATCTGTGTTACAAGTATCATTTCAAATGCTATATCTTCTATTTTATACTCTTTTTGAAAATTTTTGATTAAGGTCAATTAATGAATACTATTTTTATTGGTAGTGTCTTTCATATTTATAAAGAAACCTTGCATATTTCAAGGTAAAAAAGAAAATATATTATAATATTTTTTATTTTCTTAGAATACATTGTTTTACTTTTCAAACTGGAAAGTATATGAAGTTGATGTTTGTGTACAGTCTTAGGTAAGAATAAGGTATATTTTTTCAATATACATATCAAATTGACCCAGAAATATTCATTGAGAAAACAATACCTATCCTACTGCTTTGTAATGGTATCTTGTCATAAATTAAGTGATTGTGTGTGTGTGTGCACATGCACATGTGCATGCTTCTGGTTTCTTTATTTTTGATTCATCTAAGTCAAATGTGAACTCTTACTTTAGGTTTAAAATACAACTTTATAGACAATAATGTAAGATTTTAAATAGCACTTTAAGATACTCTTGGCTATCTCTCTGCATTTCTATATAAATTGTAAAATTTGCTTGTCAATTTTTATTTTATTATTAAAATATTTTTTATTGTTAGATTTATTGGGGTGACTTTGCTGAGCAAGAATTACATTTGTTGCAGGTATACAATTCTACAGTGCATTGTCTATTTGTTGCATTATATGTTCACTACCCAGGGTGAATTCTCTTTCCATTACAGTGTATTAGGCTCCCCTCTCTCTTCTCCCACCATCTCCCTTTTCTCCTACCTCCTCATTCTTTGCCCCCAGATAACCACTAAACTATTAATTGTATCCTTGAGGTTTTTTGTGGAAAGAGTTGTTCCCTGGCTGGGAATCGAACCTGGGCTGCTGCATTGAGCATGCTGAATCCTAGTCACTGTGCCACCAGGGAACCCCTCATGAGTTATTTTTATTTGTTTGTCTGTTTGGTTTTTTATTTGTCACTTTCAGTTTTGTATTCCACATATCAGTGAAGTCATATGGTTCTTGATTTTTCTGTCCGGCCTTTTCCCTTAGCATAATGATCTCAATCAAGGTCCATCCATTTTGTTGCAAATGGTAGTATTTTATCTTTTCTTATAGCTGAGTAACATTCCATTGTGTCTATGTACCATAGCTTCTTTATCCAGTAATCTATTGAAGGGCAGTTTTGTTGTTTCCATGTCTTAGTCACAATGAACAGCGCTGCAATGAACATTGGGATACATAAGTCTTTGCGGACTAAGGTTTTCAAATTTTCTGGGTAGGTAGTCAGAAGGGGATTGCTTGGTCATATGGTAATTCCATTCCCAATTTTCTGAGGAGCCTCCACACTGTCTTCCATAGGGGTTATACCAATTTGCATTCCTACCAGCAGTGTATGAGAGTTCCTTTTTCTCCACAGCCTCTCCAGAACTTGCTATTCCTTGTCTTGTTGCTAATAGCCATCCTGACAGGTGTGAGGTAGTATCTCATTGTGGTTTTAATTTGCATTCCCCTGATAGCTAATGAAGAGAGCATTTTTTCATATGAGTGTTGGTCATTCATATATCTTCAAGGGAGAAGTGTCTGTTTAGGTCCTCTACCCTCTTTTTAATTGGGTTGTTTGTTTTTTTTTGTTGTTGAGTTGTGTTAGTTATTTATATATTTTAGATATTAGACCCTTGTAAGATGCATTGTTTGCAAGTATTTCTCCCATGCAGTTGGCTGTCTCTTTGCTTTGCTGATGGTTACTTTTGCTGTGCAGAAGCTTTTTGTTTAACACAGTCTCATTCATTTATTTTTACTATCACCTCCCTTGCCTTTTAGGTCAGGTTCATGAAGTCTCCCTTGAGCTCTAGTCTATAAGTTTAGTAGCAATGTTTTCTTCTATACAGTTTATGGTTTTGGGTCTTACATGGAGGTCTTTAATCTATTCGGAATTAATTTTATGTGGTGAGAGTTCGCAGCTCAGATTTATTCTTTTGCATATGGTTTTCCAATTTTCCCAGCACCATCTATTAAAGAGGCTGTCTTTTCCCCATTGCATATTTTTTGGTCCTTTATTAAAAATTATTTGTCCATATAATTGTGGATTTATTTCTGGATTTTCAGTTTTGTTCCATTGGTCTCTGTGTCTGTTTTTCTGCCAATACCAAGCTCTTTTGATTACTGATGCTTTGTAGTATAAATTGAAATCAAGGAGTGTGATATTACTAGCATTTTTCTTTTTATGTAGTATTATTTTTGTGATTTGATGTCTTTAGTGGTTCCATAAAATCTAATAATTTTTAATCTATTTTGTGAAAGTATGTTTGTGGAATATTGATGGGAATTGCATTAAATCTATAAATTGCTTTGTGTGATATGACCATTTTAGCAATGTTAAGTCTTCCTATCCATGAACATGGAATATATTTCCATTTCTTTGTGTCCTCTTCAATTTATTTCAAAAGTGTCTTACAGTCTTTTGTGTATAAGTCTGACACATTCTTTGTTAAGTTAATTCCCAGGAACTTAATTTTTTTGTTACAATAGTAAAAGGTATTGACCCTTTCATTTCTTTTTCTGAAGATGTGTTGTTTGTATGTAGGAATGATGTTTTTTTTGTACATAGATGTTGTATCCTGTGACCTCACTGTATTCATTTATTATTTCTAATAGTTTTCTGGTTGAGTGTTTGGAATTTTTTATATAAAGAATCATTTCATCTGCAAATAGTGACAATTTGACTCGTTCTTTCTCCATTTGGATACCTTTTATTCCTTCCCCCTGCCTGATTTCTCTGGCTAGAACTTCCAGTACTATATTGAATAGCAGTGGTGACAGGGGTCATCCCTATCTTATTCCTGATTTTAGGGGAAGCAGCTTCAGCTTTTCCTCATTCAGTATGATATTACCTGAGGTCTTGTCATATATGGACTTTATTATGTTGTGGTATTTTCCTTCTATTCCCATCTTATTCAGTGTTTTGATCATAAATCACCGCTATATCTTGTCAAATGCTTTTTCTGTATCCATTGATATAATCATATACTTTTATCTTTTTGTTTATGTGATCTATCATCACATTGATTGATTTTTGTATGATGAACCATCCTTGTGCTCCTGGGATGAATTCCACTTTATCGTGGGGTATAATCTTTTTGATGCATTGTTGTATTCTATTTGCTAATATTTAGTTTAGAAATTTTGCATCTGTATTCATCAGAGATACTGCTCTGTAATTTTATTTTTATTGTGTTGTCTTTACCAGGCTTTGGTATTAAGGTAATGTTGGCCTTATAGAATGAGTTAGGAAGTATTGCCTCATCTTCAATTTTTTTGGAACAGTCTGAGGAGGATAGGCGTTAAGTCTTTTTATAATGCTTTGTAATTTTTGATGTTGTTGTTGGTTCCCTGAGCAGGGCTCAAACCAAGGCTGCAGCAGTGAGAGCACGGAATCCTAGCCACTACACCAACAGGGACCACCCCAAATGCTTCGTAAAATTTGTTGGTGTGATTGTGTGGTCTGGGGCTTTAGCCGTTGGGGAGCTTTTGGATAGTCATTTCAATTTCTTGACTATTGATTGGTCTATTTAGATTATCCACTTCTTCTTGGTTTAGTCTAGGTAGACTGTATGTTTCTAGAATCTTGTCCATTACTTCTGGGTTGTTAATTTTAGTGGCATATAGCCCTTCATAATATTTTCTCATAATTCTTTGTATTTCTGCACTATCACTGGTAACTTCTCCCTTTCCCTTTCTAATTTTGGATATTTGTGCTTTTTTTCCTTTCATTCTTTGGTTAGTATAGCCCAGGGTTTGTAAATTTAGTTTACTTTCTAAAAGAACCAGCTCTTTATTGCATTAATTTTCTCTATTATCTTTTTGTTCTCGATTTTGTTTAGCTCTGCTTTAATTTTTATTATTTCTTTCCTTCTGCTGACTTTGGATTTTTACTGTTTTCCTTTTTCTAGTTCTTTAAGATGGAATGTTAGAATTTTTACTTGTAATTTTTTCTTTTTTCTTAAGATAGGCCTGTAATGATATAAATTTCCCTCTTATTACCACTTTCGCTGTGTCCAAATAATTTTGATATGTTGTATTTTCATTTATATGTATTGTATTCTCTTCTTTTATTTCTTCTTTGCACTAGAAAATAAGGTATAACCATTTTTGTTAAAGTATCTCATAAATGTTAATTATGTCAAATTGCTGTATTGTGTCATTTCAAGGAGATATTTTCTTATTTATTTTTTATTTGGATGATCTGCCCATGGTTGTTAAAGGGATGTTTAGGTCCCCTACGGTGATTCTGCTTTTGTCAGTTTCTCCTTTTAGATCTGTTAGTGGTTGCTTTGTATATTTTGATACTTCCTGATTGGGGGCATATATATTAATTAGTGTCAAGTCATCTTATTATTGTAGTGTCCCTTTTATCACTATTTAATATTTATCACTATTTATCCATCTTTGTCTCTTGTAATCTTTTTTTAACCTGAAATGCTTGATCAGATATCATTATGGCCACTTCTGTTTTTCTCTGGATACCATTTGCTTACAGTATTGTTTTCTATCCTTTCAATCTGAGTCTGTATTTGTTTTTATGGCTGAGGTGTGTCTCTTGGAGACAGCATATGGATAAGTTTTGTTTTTTTTAATCTACTCTGGTACACTGTGTCTTTTTATTGGCAAGTTCAGTCCATTAACATTTAGGGTGATGACTGATATTTGAGGATTACCTATGGCCTTTACTTCTTGCTTTTATACTTCCATTTCTTTTCGTTCCAACTTTATTCCATTTATTCTAATGTTTTGTTTAAGGTCTAAGAGACTCTTTCAGTATTACTTGAAGTGGTGGCCTCATGCTGGAGAATTCTCTTAGCATCTTTGTGTCTCAGAAAATCTTTATTTCTCTTTTTTATCAAAAGAATAATTTTGCTGGATAATTTACTCTTGGCTGGAAGTCTCTCTCCTTTAGTATTTTGCATATTTGATTCTACCCTCTCCTGGCTTGTAGAGTTTCAGAAATCTGATGCTAGTCTGATGGGTTATCCTTTAAAGTTTATATATATTTTTTTCCATGGCTCCCTTGAGAATTCTCTCTTTGTCTTTGGTTTTTGACATCTTTAGTATAATGTATCTTGGAAAAAATCTGCTAGGGTCCAGGTAGCTAGGGGACATATTTTCTTCTTGAATTTGGGGTTCCAGATCTTTCTATAGGTTTGGAAAGTTCTCATCTACCACTTGAGTATGGTTTCTGGAGAGTTTTCTCCTCCTTCGTCCAAGCCTATTATTCTATTTTTTTCCTAGTGGACTCAGATAGTTCTTACAGAAAATTTTCAATTATTTATACTCTGTAGTCCTTATCTTTTTCTTTCTGAGTTGTGTCCATGTTCTAATCTTCAATATCACTAGTTCTTTCCTCCATATGGTTGGCCTTGTTTCCTATGTCGGTTATTCCATTTCTCATATCTTTTATTGTATTATGTACCTCTTGAATTTCCATCTTGTTCTTCCTTATAATTTAAATTTCTTTATTAAAATGTACTTTTTGTTTATGAATTTCCTTTCTGAGATCATTCATTTCAGCTATGGTGTTTTCCCATTATGTTTTCATTTCTCTGAGAGCCTTTAGAACTGGAACTTTGTATTCTCTGTCACTTAGTTTATAAATTTCTAGAACTATAAGGTCCTTTTCTGGAGATTTTTCATCTTCTTTCTGAGTGATTTTGAATCCTAAGAGGCTCATTTTGTCTGCTGTGTTTGTTTGTTTGTTTTTCTTTTTTTTTTCTTTTTTTTTTTTTTTTGGCATGAGAGCTTTACCTCTGGCAGAGCCCAGGAGATCTCTTTTTATTCCAGATTTATGTTTTTGTGGTGTCTTGTTGTAGAGGAGACACTAGGTGGTGCTGGCAGGCAGGTCTTGGGAGAAAGAGGATGTGTTTAAGCTTTATCCCTGATCTCCACCAGCATTTGGGGGCAGGTCTGGGCTATCTGTGGTTTCTCCACTCTGAAGTTTATTAGGCAAGCTTGGAGAAAAAGTGGGAGTCTAATGAAATGCAATCTGAGGCAGTTCAGTTGGTTGGTGCGAGTGCCAGCAGCTCAGCCTTTTTCTCTTCTCCTGCATTTTTCCCAGGACCGTGTTTCAGTAGTTCTTTTCCATGTCAACCAATCCTGGAAACATCTGCAAGCACCAAGAGCTGTGATGCTGCATCTGGGGGTCCTATTATACGTAGGGAAGTTTAGATGCTTTGCTCAGCTTCCATGCTACCCAAAGCTTGGCTTTAAGACTGTCTCTTATATGCTGCTATTGGGTCCAGCTCCCTCGTAGTCTTGCAGAGTTCCCACCACTCTGGCCTCTACTATTGTTGTGCTGGGTCTCCCCACTCTTCAGTATCATGCCCTGATTTCTTTCTAGTTCCTTCAGTTAGCCACGGTTGGGGTGGGTCACACTCTGTCTCTGGTCTCTTCCTTCTCTCCCACTCACCCCCATTTTTCTAACGTTCAGGTGTTTTCTAGCCATGTGTGAACCTGTCAGTTGTCACTGTGCCACTCAGGGTTTCCTGTGTTGGATCCTGGCCAGCTGTTTAATTGCATTTTCCTAGAGAGGTTCTAGGGACCTCCTCTCTGGTCACCATCTTGCCAATACACCACCTTGTTAATTTTGCAAAAATTTTCAAGAGGACTTTGATTCAAATTGCATTGCATCTGTACATCAATTTGTGGAAATGCAATTTTGGGTCTTCCAATTTATAAACATAATCTATCTTGATATTTAGGCTGTTGAAAATGTTCTCTTAGTAATATTTTATTGTTTTCTGTGTAGATGTTAGACATGTCTTCTGTTAAATTTATTCCTAAATACTTGATTTCTAATGACATTTTAATGGTATTTTACTTTATTTTAAATATTGTTCTTTGGTTCCAGTATAAAGAAATAAACATTATTTTATGTTAATCCTGTATCCAGTAGTTTAGAAGAATTTATTTATTTCTAATAATTTGTAGATCCATTTCACTTTTCAATTACACAGTCATGACTTACCAATAATGACAGCTTTATTTCTTCTATTCCAGATATTTTTTCCATATTCTGCTGTCCAGAATTTCTGGTATAGTGCTGAATAGATGTGACAACACTTGGCATCCTTTTCTTTTTCCTGATCTCAGGAAGAATCACTTTTAATATTTCAGTATAATGTATACATTTTGTTGAAGGAGTTTGTAGATATTTTATAATTTTAAAGAAGTTTTTTTTATTTTTAGATTGTTAAGAGTATTTTCTTCTGTGAATTAGTATTGAATTTGAATATCTTTTTCTATACATGGCAATATAATAATATAATTTTCTCCTTTTTATATTAATATAGTGATTTACATTGATTGATATTCAAATATTAAATCAACTTACATTTCTACAATAACTCTGCATTGGTCCGAATGTATTTTATTTCTGACACAGTACCTTCAAAATAAATACTGGCTGAATCATTAAATAAATAAATGGACTTGTAAATTGTGATCCTCAAATTATCATTAAAATTTCCAGAAAGATGAAATACATAATTCAGACTCCTAAGGGCTAGGATTTGTTTTATGAAGAGTTGTGCTACCTGTCATTTTAAACTCTTCTTCCAATTGAAGAGGACAAAAGAACCCTATGCATTACTTATTGTCTTATATGTACTAGGAGCAAATTCTAAAGTTTATTTTGATCTGTTTGAAATAAAAAAAAAACCTAAAACAAAATTAACAGTTCATTAATTTTCTCACATTTTGCACCCTTTGTTTTCTTAATAACTATGTACATGATAAATAAATAAAAAAATGATTATTGATAAATACATAAAGAGCAAAAATAACTTAGTATTGATAGAAACTCATTTATGATTGGGTAACAAGATAATCAGTACACATACAAGGGCTGTCTGGAAAGTATTATATGTCCAGACATATAATATGAAAAATAGAGGCGTTTATGGCTGGATATATTTCCAGACAGCCCTCATATACATATTTCCACAGGCTTAGAACACTAAAATAAATGGACTGGAATGGAGCTTTGATTTCACTCATTATATTAAGGACCTTTAATTATTTGACTGTGTATCAACTAGGAAGGTTTTTATTGTACTATTTATATTATACATTTATTCCTAAAAATGATGCTTGCATAAAGGCAGACATCTGGAAACACAGTGAAAGCAAGTATATTGGCCTTCTGTTGCTGTAACCTGATTGCCTATTCAGCATCTTCCAGCCATGGGGCCTGAGGGGGCAGCAAAGCATATGGTTCTCTTGTCTCTTGGTTAACACATAGACTAAGTTTTCTTTGGTTGTTGTAGGAAAATTTAAGTTTCATTCACAAATCAATCTTCAATGCTGCTTTATATTTCCTCTGATTTTACAGTGTAATTACTTCTCTCTAGCTGGCCTTCTCATTGACAATGACCATCCTTGATTTTGGCAGCTATCTATGGGGAGATAATTTTTATTATTCTCATGAATAATTCATCATTTGATAAAGATATAAGCAAGTGGAACATCATTTAGTGTTTATCTAAATCTTAAGTACAGAATGCCAAGTGCCCTTGATGAGTGGGCAAAGGTGTTAAGATTTTCATCACATGTTTCTCTTCAGAAGGTACTATTATCCACAATTTTGGTTTTTCATTCAAATGAGTTCCTTTTAATGATTTTTGTTAAAGGAATCTCCATTCCCCCACTTACCCAGACATAAACTTCTGTAGTGCATTTGCTTTTTAATTTATTGATTTATTGACTCATTTACAAGTATTTATTGAATACCTACACTGTCAGGTGAGGTACCTGTTCTTGTTACCTTTGATGTCTTTAATGTTCATCCTTATTCTGGAACCCATTAACTTATATTTTGACTATTACAGTTGTTTACTATTTGCTTTCCTTACCTCATGTGTTTCTCTAAGCTCTAATTCTCTGTGTCTGGCACATAGTAGGCACTTGATAAAAATCTAGTTAACTGAATCCAGTTAAACTCTTCTTCGCATATTGCTGAATTTGCAGCTCAGAGATCACATTTCTTTTTTTTTTTTCACTTTTCTGCTATTTATTATCTGACCCTGTTTACTACTTCTAGTCTTATTTACCTCACTTTTCTTGAGACTTTAATCGAAGTGAATTACAGTCTACTCTATGAACATTTTTTCTACAATTTTTCCTCTTTTATATTCAAACACTACACACCATCAGAGCTGAACTAAGCGCTACTTTTTTTAAAGGAATTTTGACAATTATATGTTTAGGTGAAAATTTTTATCCTAAAACATAATCATGCAGTGACCTAAATACAGAGAATCATTAAAAGATGTTTAAATTGTCCTTGACAACTTGGAGCCTACTTATATTTTGCTCTGGCTTGAAAATTTTAAGTTCAATCATAAACTCATTTTCTAAGAAAAACATCTCTGGAAACCTCCTAGCTGGCAGTATTTTTGCCCAAATCTGACTTCCAAAGTGGTGTATTTTAGTCTCCATTATGCCCTGTAACATAGGTATTTGTGGACATATCTGATTCACATATTAGACTAAGTAAGTCTCCTGAGGGCAGGGCCCACATTTTATACTTTTTTTTCCTATTCCCTGATGTGCCTATAATTGAACTTTGAAGAATTGTTTGATAATTGAATAAAATAGCCTATTTGAATATGAGACATACATCTTCTCATAAGCTTATTTCTCATACATATTTTTCTTCTGACTGTTCGTGTCTAAGTCAGAGCTAAGTAGACCAACTTATTAAATTCTAATCACTTGGTTGAAGAAAAGGCAACTTCATAAATCATAATTAAATAACCTGTCTACAATTTCTTTAGGGTTTTGCAGCTGTGTGGTAATGCTTGTTTAGCCAACCAGATCAGTGTTGGAATGATACAGCTGGTAATAAAGGTAGCAAATAGACTTTGGGTCACAAAGCCTTATTTCAGAAATTTCTATGTGGAAGTTTCTGGGATACACCATATCTAACGCTGTTCCCCATGTATGCTATATCAAATAAATGATTTGAAAGTTACCTAATCTTCAATTGTATAACCAGGCTGATGTTTTGTTGTCCATATAAAAGGAAGGGGGTATGGGCATTTTATATTTTTCATAGGCATATATATTTTAAATGTGCAGTCATATTTTAGATCTTTCTAATGTGTTTATTATGAAGTCATGTGATTGTCAGAATTTGTAATTCCTCCAAATAATGTGTAATTATTTTTTATCAGAACCTGAGATTTTAATTATTAAAAATGCTTTGTTATAAAATGATAGAGTAGATAAAGAAAATAAAGCTATAGGATTTAAAAATAACCATATTAAAATAGAGGGCTTATTTTATAACCCCATATTCTGATTAATAACTTTGAACAAAAGCAGCTATATTTACCATTTTTCACCACCCTCAAAGCCTCCTTGTTGTAAACTCTTGGTAAGGAACCTCTGAGAAAAATCCCCATTCTTAATTTAAGTCAAGGACCCTGCAGATTAAACAAACAAAAAGTAGAGTAAAAACTTGCATTCTTTGATCACTAGGTCACTAGAATGTTTTTTAATGTAGTTCCAATCAAGCAGGTTGAGTTCAGGGTATAATACTGTATCTAAATTGTAAGTGTGTGGTGTGAATCTAGCTTTGAAATTTTAGAGGACTGGTGAACTAACTTTGTGTATTTTATCTGATTCTCTGTGTATCTGGGCATCAGAATGTGCTTGGAAAACAGAACTGCTAACATCTGTCAATAAAGTAATTTGCCTGTTCTTGCCCTTGTGTTTGGATATAAAAGAGTATAGAATTGCACAAACACGTACGTGGAATAGAATGTAAATTATTTGATTAAAGTCTTAAGAAGAGTGAAGTAAATAAATCTGGAAGTTTAGCGATTTATTATGAAAAGTTATTGGATTTTGTTAGATATTTTTTCCTGCATCTATTGAGATGATATGGTTATTATTCTTTTTTTTAATTAAATATGTTGAGGTGAAATTTCTTCAATATGCTATATTACACTTCTTTATCTGTGGATATTAAAATAACCTTGGGTTTTGGGTTAAATCTCACCTGGTCATGATATATAATTTTTTAAATTTTTAATTAAGTTTGGTTTGCTAATATTTAGCTTGTGATTTTTTCTGCAAGTATTCAAAAAAACATTTGTCTGTAGTTTTCTTTTCTTTTGATGTCTTTGTCTGGATTTTGTATTATATTAAAGTTATTATTGACTAAATGTTGCCCTCAAAACTTATGTGTTTAAACACTACACCATTGTGTGATGGTATTACTAGGTGGAGCCTTTGGGAGATATTTAGGATGAGATGAAGTTAGGTAAGTGGAGCCTTCATTGAATGGGATTAATACCCTTGGTAAGAGTCACTAGGGAGCTTACTTGTTTTCTTTGTTCTCTGGTGGTCTGTAAGTTGGAAGAAGGATTTCAGGGGAATCCAACTATGCTGGCACTCTGGACTTGGACTTCCAGCCTTCATAACTATGAAAAATGAATTACTGTTTTTTATAATTAACCCTGTCTCTGGTATTTTTGTTATAGTAGACAGAGCTAAGACATAGAGTAATGCTGGCCTCATAGAATGAGTTAAGAAGGGCATCATATTAATACTATTTTGTTTTTGGAAGTGTTTTTGAGGAGTTGCTATTAACTCTTCTTTTAATATTTGGTAAAACTTACCAGTATTACCTCATGGGTCTGGGGTTTTTTATGTTGTTGCTGTAATGTACTCAATTTTAAATTTTAATTTGCATATCACTTTTATCTTCCTGATGACAGTGTTCCTTCTTGTACTTACTGTTGTCACTTTTACTGACATGCCACTTGTATAGACACAAACCATTGTCCAATTCCCCAGTGTTTCAGATAAGTCTAAATTAAAATGTTTAATAAGATTTACTGAGGACTCAGGTATAAAACATATAAATTACTATGTATAAAACAGTCTTAGAACTTTAAAATAGGTATATCTGAACAAAGAATACAGCTATATTCTCTTGTGTTTCTCTCCTCATATTATGCCCTGACCTGCCAACATTTTCTTCTAGGCCTTACATAAGATTTGTCTATTCTAGTAACAAGGTTCCAAATACTAAAGATTAGATAAAATAAATGTCATTTTACTATCTGCAAAGATGTTATTATGTTATTAGTTTTATCCAGAAACTTTACCTTTTGCTTGTTTCAAGCTTTCATTTTAGAAGTGATCTAGTTTTACTTTTGCAAAACTAAAAGGGTCATTGATCATCTCCTCTAACTCTAGAACAGAGGAGTTGCTGTCTCTTAAAGGTGAATCTGTGCCACCATTTCTAGAGATAGAGGAAAAAAATAACAAAAAACATAGTGCTATGTTTTAGCATGACAAGTTTATCTAGAATGAAACAAACAAACAAAAAAAAAACAAATACTGTCATTTCAGGGCACCTTGGGTATATATTTATTTAAATTATACATATAGTCATAAAATATTTGGAGAAAGAAGAGATCTTAAAAATATTTAGATAATTAGTAATAATTAGATTAACTAATCCTATTATTGAATAAATTGAGAAGTAAAGAAGCTAAATCAAGTGACTTGCACAAAATCTTGTGATTAATATAAGGAACTTAGTAGAATTCAGTACACACACACACACACACACACACACACACACATACACACATATATATTTTTTTTTCATATGCACTGACAACTATTTCCACACACTTACATAGACTCATTATCCAGTATATTAAAGATGCTTCTCCTACTTGAGTGCAAGTAACAGAAAAAATAGTGCAAATAACAGAAACCATTTCCTGTTTCCTGTTTCCTCAAACTATCGCTGGTTTCTTTGTTCATCTTAACCTGCTCCCACTTGCCTTTTTCAATTAATTATTATTGATTAGAACTTTATTAAAAGCCCCTCTTCCAAAGCTAAATAACTAAGGTTCAACAATACATTTCAAACTTTATACTGAATCTAACCTAAAAATTATAGTTTTCATTTTCAATAAATAATCCTTAGTTTAATGTTGATTTGGGGACGAGTGGGTTAGGGAGGGGAGAAAGGGGAGGGGTGGGAGAGGAGAGGGGGAAGTTAAATATAAGGTGATGGAAAGAGAAGTCACATTAGGTGGTGAACTTATTATACATCAAGTTGACATCAAGTAGAATTGTATGCCTGAAACCTATGTAATCCTTGCTAACAGATGTCACCCCAATAAGTCTAACAATAAAAATGAATTTAAAAAATCCTTGCACCAACAGTTTCAAGTAAGTACTATTATTATTATTACATTAGAGATGAGTAAACTGAGGCACATTATGGTTAAGTAACCCTTCTGTGATCATACAGCTACTATTAAATTGAAGTTAAGTAATCCTTCTGTAATCATATAGTTACTATTGAATTGTGAATCGAGTTGGTCTGACTCCAAATTATATATGGTTTCTTGCTATAGGCCATGCTGAAAATGAGCTTAGAGGTCTGTACTTCGATTTTTGATATATTAATGGTCTTTGATTCAAATGTCATGTAAGCCTATAAAAGACTTAATTTTTCTCTTGGGCTATCTTTATCATTTTGTTTTATCTGACATTATTTCTGTTGATTGTGTGGCATATTATGGTGATTAATTAAGTTTGTTCTCAAACTAAACATGTTTTATTGTATTAGTTTGCTAGGGTTACCATAACAAAGTACCACAAACTGGATGTCTTAAGAAATAAAAAATTATTTTTTTTCACAGTTCTGGAGGCTACAAGTCCAAAATTAAGGTGCAGTCATGGTTGGTTCATTTTGAAGACTAAGGGAAGGATCTATCCCAGGCCTCTCTCCTTGGCTTGTAGATTGCCACCTACTCCACTGTGTCTCTTGACATTATTTTACCTGTATTTTATGAAGACATTGATCTTTCCTAAAGCCTTTAGTCTTGCCATGGTTATTTCCTCTGTCCACATCTCCTGCTATTCACCACTCCATTACAACCCACTCAGCATCAAGCACACTGGCCACATTGCTCCTAATTGAACTGATGAAACTTTTGTCTCAGGGCCTTTGTATTTGCTTTCTTAAAAACATTTTTTTATTAAATATTTTGGGGTGACATTGGTTACTAAAATTATATATGTTTCAGGTGCACAATTCAACAGTACATTGTTGTTTTAAAACATTTGCTGTTAAACAGATATTACCCACATTGCTGACTTCCTCATGTCCTTTAAGTCATTACTCAGATATCTTCTACTCAAGAAGATATTACCTAGAGTCAGTTTTCTGGGTGGTGAACACAGAATGCAACACCTAGATGATGTTATTATAGAGTTGTGCACTTGAAACCTATGTGATTTTACTAACTGATGTCACCCCAACAAATTTAATAAAAAAAGAAGGCATTACTTGACCAACTTTGGAACACACACAGACACATACACCAACAGTTCTTCACCATTTCTCTTCTTTATGTTCCTCCTGAAAATTTATCAACTGTGAACACGCTACATATTTTATCTATTTATTATATTTATTTGTCTAAACACCTTTGCTAGAATATGAGTTCCATGAAAGTAAGTTTAAATTTTTTTTTTAATTTTGTTCACTGCTGCATGTACCACTCAGAATATGAGTATTATCTGGGACAAAACAGTGATTATTGAATATTCTTAGTTAAATTAATTAATGCATGATTGTATAATTAATTTTCCAAAAGAAATTTAGCTCAGAGTGCTCAATATAAACAGAAAAATATAAAATCTATAGGAACACCTAGGAATAAGTTTGCTGTTCAGGATCTACATGAGAAAACTAGAAATACTTCTTGAGAATAAAAAGGTGACTTGATTAAAGGAACATAAACTCATTTTTCTATGTAGGAAGTCTAAATAACAAAAAAACAATCAAATTTCTGAAATTATTTTACATATTACAATAGTGGCATGATGTTTCCTGATACATCCTCAGCACCTACTATTCTAGTCAAATAGTAGGTTTTCAATACACATTTGTTAATAAATAACTCCTGCCCTCAAGGGATTCACATTCTAGTGGAATGAATATTTTCTGCCAGTTCTTTCTGGCCTGCAAAGTTTCTAATGAGAAATCTGCTGGGAGTCAAATGGGTGCCACCTTATAAGTTACTACTTGTTTTTCTCTTGTTTTTAGAATTTTCTTTTTCTTTAATGTTTTCCATTTTAATTATGATGTGTCTTGGTGTGTTCCTGTTTGGAATCATATTGTTTGGGACTCTCTGTGCTTCCTGGGCTTGTATACCTGTTTCCTTTTACAGGTTAAGAAAATTTTCAGTCATTATTTCTTCAAATAAATTCTTGATCCCTTGCTTTTTCTTTTTACTTTCTAGTTGGCCTATGATGTGAATGTTCTACCCTTAATATTGTGCCAGAGGAATCTAAAATGATTCTAAATTTTTAAATTATTTTTTCTATTTGTTGTTATGATTGAATATTTTCTTGCAAATCACTGCTTTGCACTTCTACTTCATCTAGTTTGGTGACTTTTATTCCATTCTTTGTTTCAGTTAATGTAGTCATTGTCTCTGCCGGGTCCTTTATAATGGTTTGTATGTCTTCCTTTATGCTTGCTATCTCTCTGTTGAAGTTATTATTAAGTTCACTAAGCATATTTATAATAATTGATTTGAGCTCTGTTTCTGGTGGATCATTTGTCCCAATCTCTTTTACTTTGATTGTTGTTCAAATTTATTTTGAGCTCCCCTTCTCTGGTTTCTCATTCTGTCAAGCTCTCTGCTTGTAGAAATTCTGCTCCTTAACACAACACTGCTGCAGTTTCTTTGGGTTTGGCTGCTGATACTGATTAGAGAAAGATCTGTGGAACCCGAGTGAAATCAGGCCACTGCTTCCTCTCTCGGACCTGGTCTGCAACTCCTGGGGGTTAAAGTGAGGTCTGGCTGCAGTGTTTCACAGCCCCCGCCTCTGGGCCTCTCTTTGTCTTTCCCTCAGACTGAGTGAAGACCAGAATGCTCACCCACCACCTCTTTCCTCCTCTATCCCTAAGTGGTAAAGTTTCAAGCAGTGCCAGTGCATGCTCGTGTCTCTGCACTTCCCATTTTATTTCTCCTCTGTTTAACCATCTGCTCATGTGCAGGTACCTTAATGCGACCAGCAGGTTTCTTAGCTGTGATTGTCTGTTGCATGTGTAGAGAGTCTTTAGTTGAGTTATAGATGCTTTATTAGCTGTAATCTCCAGGGAAGTTTTTGAGGAATCCCTCTCATGCCACCATTTTGTTGCTCTTCTTGTTTCAGTAGCTTTTTGTCCATAATGCTGTTAATCATGGAGATGAGGGTAATAGTCTAGGATGTACCTTTATCAGTACAAGGGCTTGTTTGTTTTTGTTCATTTTTTATTTCTATTGCCTAGTACAGTGCCTGTCACATAGTAGCTTTTAAAAATGTTTGATTAATGAATGAAGTAGAAACTGGGAGTAGCTTAGATTTTTCATGTGCCTCTTTTGTTGACTAAAACTGTCACATTTATTTTTGTACTAGATATAATAGCTTCCCCCTTTGTAGCACCACTTTATTTTATTTTTTAAATTGTAATCTTTCCAACAACCCTGTGATTGAAAGATTTATAATCATGAATCCTATTTATAGATTAATAAACGGAGGCTCAGAGAAGTAACTCATCACATTAATAAGTGGTGAAGGCAGCAATTCATATCCAACTGGCTCTAATAGCCCTGTCCTTTACCCTACAATTCCAGAGAAACTTTAAACATATCTATTTCTTTTCCATATAATGGTCCTTGGAACTTTTGAAAATAGTCTTCTATATTAATAAAAACAAAACAACAACAAAAATACCTCTTCCATAGTAATACTTTTCCATAGTATATTTGTTCATTTTCTTTAACTTTTACTCCTTTAATTTTCAACCATGAGGTATTTTAGTTGTTCTCATCTAAATACACTATTATAAGGCACAGTTCTCATTTAAACATTGTGTTCTACATGTAATATGACTAGTCACAAGAACAATGGAATTATTAATTTGGTTTTCTGGAACCTCTTTTTTTGTTATTCTGTGGATGCTTGCATTGGATTTAAACAGTTATAGAACACCATTAGATATTGTGATTGACTTTGTGATCAAGAAAGCTCTGGTATTTTTCAAAGTAACTGCTATCAGGCTAGAAGTTTCTTCCATTCCACCTTATTGTAATTGTTCAAACGTCTATTTCATCTAAGCAATCTAAAGGTAAAATTTTCATTTATCTTTCTTAGAATTTATCTTGTTGATTTTATTCAGCCCAGCGGTCTAGGGAGTCAGAAGCACTTGGGATCATTATTAAATCATCTGTGGAATATTAAGTATATTTTTAATACTATTCTTTCACTCAAGATAATGTTAATTCATTGTATTTGACTTATTTAGCTTCATTTCTCAGTACCATATTTTGCTGTGTATAATGTGCACCCAAGTATAATCCACAACCCTGTCTCTGGCCTAAACTTTCAGGGAAAAAGTCTTTCATTTTAATTTTTAATTATTGATTTCTATATTTAATCTTTTAGCTCATTAATAAACACAAATAAAATAATTAAAAACATTTATATAGATACAAATTAGTACTACCCATGTATAATGTGCATCCTTATTTTTCCCTTACAAATTTGGGCAAAAAGTACATATTATACACTGCAAAATATGGTATATTTTATCATATACTAAAGTCAGATTTGCAGTCCTAGGATGATGACCCTATACCCCCCTGCCTAGTGAAAATATTTGTGTCTAATCCTAGTTTTACTAATGAATGCAGACAATTCTTTTTTTTTTTCTTTTCACTCTGAATACAGGCATGATTTGATATAATTCAGTTTTTAACTCTTATATTAGTCTTTCATGCAAAGATTGTCTATAAGCAGTAGAAGAACAAAGGCTAAATTTTATGATTGTATATGTATTCATGGTACCAAGAATCATTCTTGATATATGGTAGGTGCCATGAAGATTTCTTGTTTAAATTTGTAGATCTGGGAATATAAACTTGCTTTTCCTTACAATTGGATCCTCGGTACTGAATCCAGTGCCTGGGAAACAGCAAGCTTTCAATAAATATTTAGTGAATGAATAAATTGAGATATAATCAACAGCATGAATGAAAACCCCAATCAAAGTTAGCTTCTAAGAACCAGAATTCATCCACACATCTCTTCAATTATTCATCAAGCATTTACTGGGTGCATGCATACAAGGTAATATTCTTGGTACTAGGTATATAGTGGCAAATAAGAGTGATAAGTTCCCTAACTTCAGAGGACTTACACTATAAAGGAGAAAAATAAAACGATGAACCCATAATAAAATGAAATATTTTCAGATAAAGACTTGTACCCAAGAAGGAAATAGAGCAGGGTGATTAACTTGATGTGACAGAAATTTAATGGAGACTACTCACTAAACAGTTTCCTTTGCAAACGAGTAAATGTGTGAAATGACAGCAAGTTTCTTAGAGCCCATTCCTTGGCCTTCCAGAAAACAAATGTTATATAAATCCTTGACCTGAGAATCTTCTCTCTAGTAATCTGACTAACTGCTTATAGTAGGTTGAATAGTGTCTCAAAAATTCATTAACCTGAAACTTCGTAATGTAACCTTATTTTGAAATAAGATCTTTGAAGATATAGTCAGTTAAATTAAGGTGAGGTCATACTGGATCATGGTGGGCCCTGATTCATTGACTGGTATCTTCATAAAAAGAAGAAAATGTGGGCCCAGACACACATAGAGGAGAACTCTGCATGAAGACACAGAGATACACAGGAGGAAGGTGCTATGACTACTAAGGTAGAGATTAGAGTGATGGAGCTGCAAGCCAAGGAATGCCAAGGATTGGTGGCAATCACAAGGCTAGGAAGAGGCAGGAATAATTTTTCTCTAGAGCCTTCAGAGGGAGCATGACCTACACAAGCCTTTATTTCTGGATTTCAGTCTTCAAAACTGTAAAATAGTAATTTTCTATTATTTTTAAACCTTCTAATTGGTGGTACTTTGTTATGGCAGCCCTAAAAATCTAAGCCATTTCCCTGTTTGGGAATGTTTTCTTTTGTACTACATATATACTTCCGCTATTATGCTAATTACTAAGCAGATCTTTGGTTTAGGAAACTAGGCAGAGTGTCATTTGCATTTTTATGTGTTTCTGGAGATGGTTCTCTTAGGTGAAATCTGCATGTCAGGCTTTTCAACAATTCAATTGAAAGAACTTCTGTGGATAAAAGTTGGGGAGTTCAAATAAACCTGGGTTAAATTGTAAAGCCTAAAGCATTAAAAGACATGATAACATTATTTTACTATTCATTGTTTATACCTTTACAGTCAAGAATGGCTAAAGATTTTAACATAAATTAACACAATTAAGTAAAATCAAATTTAAAATCATCTCAAATGTACAGAAATAAGGAAGAGGCAACATACCATGACTTTGGAGGTAAGAAACCTGGCTTGAATCTTTAATTTCAGTTTTTTTGTCTTCTCACTGTGTGATCTAATCTAGATCAAGGCACTTAATGGCTCTGAGACTCAATTTACTCAGCTATGGAATAGGAATAGTGACATTTGCTATTCAGGGATATTATGAAGAGCAGAGGTAATGTAACAAATTACATAGTGAAGTGCCCGGCAAATATTATACCCTCAGTAAACACTAGCTGCTTCAAAACTAGGTTAAATAAAAATTTAGAAGTATAGAAATATCTCTTTCTGGGGAGTTCCCTGGTGGTATAGTGGCTAGGCTTCAGTGCTGTCAAAGCTGCGGCTTGAGTTCGATTCCCAGCCAGGGAACTACCCACATAAAAATAAATAAATAAATAAATAAAATGAAAAAAAGAAATATCTCTTTCAGAAAGATAAAATCAGTTTGGAAAATTATTTGGGCTCTAAATGCCAGAGACAACACTAATTTTGATCATTCTTTATTTCATTCCATCCACAAAGTTAAACTTTGGAGAGTTTTTTTTCTCCTGAAGTCTTTAAATTTCTTGTAACATTAATTGTTTAAATTTCTCCCAATAGCTCTGTTGAATGTTTAATTCACAAAGTTTTATGTTCACTTTATCCAGTTTTGTTTTAAATCTAGTATACTCACTAAGCCCCTTATAGTAATTCATTGCTCATTTTCAATTCCCTAGCTTTGATATTGTCCAAAGTAGAAGGAAAATTTCCCCAGTTTGCTGCTGAGCATTTATTGCACAGCTGAGACTGAATGTATAGCTAAACTAAAAGTGAAGATTAGTTCCAATCCACACTAGCATTTTGAATGTCAGAGTTTTCTCTTCAAATTTGTCACATGACAGGGTACAAGAGCAATGTCGGCAAAGGGTAGGGGAAGAAACCTCAGAAGGATTAATGAGTCCATACTTAAAACTTTGCTCACTGTAGGGCTCCAGTTATGCTTTCCAGTGACACTGTGTCCCAGTGCGTAAGTGTCTTGGCATTTTAAAAACAACGTTTCAAGTTGATGGTTCTTTAGTTGCCATCTTTCCTTTGCTATCTTGTCCTCGCAGATGCTCTCCTCACACAGTGTTCCCTTTGAAGTAAGGCAGCCAGAAATCTTCAGTAGAGAGGAAGCAAGCAAATTGCAGCAGTTGGAACAGTTTGTTTTGATTATGTGTGCTCACGCGGGAGCTTTTAGATCTGTGAGGCTGCCAAAGAAGTTCTGCATTCTAACACTTTAACATGGACTTGAGGAGTATCTTTGTAATATTATTCTTGGAACTGAAACTGAATTATTAGCACAATCAATATTAAAGTAACATCAAACATTCATATAAGAAGCAATTCATTATAGGACATTAATTTTCAAATTGTGGCCTAGAGACCACTGGGGGATTCCCTAAGATTTTTTGAGTATCAGTGAAGTAACATTTTTTCATAACACTAAAATATTTCTTTTGTCACTATCTTTTACAAGAGTAGAATGGAGTATTCCAAAGGCTACATAACATGAGATATTACAATAGACTGAATTAAGAAGCAGAGATGAAAATCTAACATTCTATTTAACTAGGCATTAAAGACTTTTGTAATAATGTAAAGCCATGCCACCCTTCTCACTTATTTTTTTTTTTTTTGGAAAACATAATTATTTTATAAAAAAATATTATTCACATTTTTATGCAATGACTTTATCATTGCTATTTTAATTATGCTTTTTACTTTTAGATAGTTTATATTACATTCACTTGTACTTTTAAGAAATAATACAGAGAACTCATGTATAATTTTTACCCAATTTATCCCGATGGTAACATCTTACAAAATTATGGTATCATATCACACCCAGGATATTGACCTTCATTTAACCAAGGTATAAACATACAGAGCAATTCCATCATCACAAGGATATTGCCTTCTATTAGCCATACCTAATTCTCTCACAACCATAGCCCTTGACAACAACTAATCTGTTCTCAACTTTTATTGTTTCGTTATTTAAATTAATTAATACATAAACATGTAATTTTTCTCAGTTTTGATTTCTCATATGGAAAGTTTTATATGCATAACTCAAAATAACAAAATTCTTTGAGAAGTTCAATAATTGTTAAGGGTATAAAGAGATCCTAAAAACCAAGATGTTTGAGAAATACCAGTGTAGTGATTAAGAGCACAGTTTGTGAAGCCAGACTGTGTGAATTTGACCTCTGGCTTTACCACTTTCCAGTTGTAAATTGGGCAAGTAATAAGCCTTTTGGTCTATCAGTTTTTTCATTTGTAAAATGGGGAAATTCTCAAAAGAACATGAGAATTCAATGATTTTATGTACATAAACCACCTGGAAGAATGTCTGGTAGTGATTACACTGTAAGAATTGGGATTTTTTTATTCGATTCCCAAGGTCTAACCTTGTTTAGGTGGAAAGGCCAACTAAGGACACAGAAGTAGCTCCTCCGCTTGACCCCACACTTAAAATATTTCCCCATCCTCTCTTTATGTCCAAATCCTATCGGTCATAAATGACAGGTCAAATTTTACCTCTTCCATTTAGTATTTCTTGAACCCCTTTGCTCTGTCTGGAAGCCCAGGTTACTCATTGTGGCCCTCATTCATACTTGCATTTAATAACATGCTATATTAGATGAATCTTTAATTGTTTCAGTTTGAGTATGTCTTGCCAGCACATTCAGATTGTAAGAAAACTAAGACTACCTTACAGGGTTCTTTTCTATTCTTAATGCCCTAATTATAGGGGTGCTACAATGTGCTTTTTGAATGGATGAGTCATGTCAAAATATAAGATATATATTGATCCCAAACCTATACTTTTTACTTGATAAAATGTTTCCAAATTGAGGAATTTACTAAACTCTGTACATTTTAAGATAACCTTTGAAAATACTTACCAAGCAAGGTCTAAGAAATGAAAAAATTACAAGTTCATATTGATGTGAACTCGTTTCTCTACATCAGTTGGATATAAAGATATTCTCTTTCTGTATGCATGTATTTATGTATGTGTTATGTGTATATATATATATATATGTTTATATGTGTGTGTATGACATGTATGCCTCTATATATACAAGTATAATTGTAAATACATTGTTCTGTTATTAAGCTAACAACTCAAGAAACTGTGGGCTTAGTTCTAGGTTATTTGATGCATAACTATAGCCACATAAAGCTACATATTTACAAGTCACAAATAAAGTCTAAATGTGAGCATAAACAATATCCTGATTTTTGGATAAATCTCACAATTAAGGACCAAATTCCTTGCAAAGTGCATTAACTGTATTTTTATATTTGGAAATTCTTTATACATGAAAGTTGGACATTTGAAACAATTGTATAAATTAAAAGGATTAAAAATATATATAATGACCAAAAATGCTGCAGCATCATCCCTAAATAGTAATGAACTGGCATGTGCTGATACCTAGGTTCAGAGGCATCTGGGCCTAGTGACAGGGTGAAACCTGATACCAAGGTGATTATAGGGTCCAATAGCCCATTTTGGTCCGTTTATAATACCACAGCCTTCCCAACTCTAATGTTTCCAAAGTTGCAGTAACACCACACTAGTCTATGAATGTCAATGATATATTTAGAAAATCAAGATCAAATGACGCAGCTAAGTTTGTGTTGCCCTGCTCTCTAAACCATTAGAACAAAATCCTTGGAAATGATGTAAAATGGCACACTTGTGTTTAACGTTGATAGAATAATGTTCTCATTTTCTATTTTCTCTTTTTTGTATGCATTCAATGATATTTGGTTCTATTATTCCTTGTCCTTTCACATAGTGCCTGCCGTAAATCTTTATGTATCATGTGTCTTGTTGTCATACTTATTAGTTTCTATATTTTCTTCCCCCAAGACTGAGTTCTTAACCTTATTTTGTGACACTTAAAAACTATAAAAATTTGATTAGAACTCTGAGTTGAAGTCACAGGAAATATAACAGCATAAAGCGATAATTTATGAATATAGACTCTAGAGACACACTATCTGGGTTTGATTCATAGCTCTGCTACTTTGTGACTTTGTGACTCTGGGAAAGTTGCTTAACCTCTCTTTTCTCAGTTTCCTCATCTGCAATATGTGCATGATGATAATAGTACATACCTGATAAAGCTTTTTTCAGTATGAAAGGAGTTAATATACATAAAGCGTTTAGAACAGGGACTATTCCATAGTATGAATGAATAAATGAGTAAATGAATGAATGAATACATATGCACAAAGACTTCTGCCAACAATTTCAGAGTGTTGGTAGACCCCTGTGCTCATCTATAGATCCTAATTAAATCTCTCTTCATTTATGAGTGAGTACTTTCAGGAAGACAAATGTGACTTACTAATGTATATCTCCTTCACCTAGCACAGAACCTGACACTCAGGAGACTTTTTATGAGTTTCAACAAGAAATGCAGCATATTCTCTTTCCTCCTACTAAATCTCCTACTTCAGGGAGCCTATTAATGTCATCAGCTGTTATGTGAAAAGATATTGTCAAATGCTGAAGGCTTACTAGCATTTTTCAAGGCAAGAAGATAAATCTATAGAAATACAATGCTTTATAGGAAACTAAGCCCCCATCCACTATTTATTATTACTATTAGCAGTTGAATAACTATTTGTAGTGATTGGATTAATAATGATCATGACTGAATAGTAACTGCTTACTTTATGCTATACATCTACTTGATACTGTAACAGACATAGATTGTAATAACCTTGCACTGTAATCACTAGCCTTTTTGAACTCTTGCATTGTGCTTGTGTTATATCACTTAATTTATAATAAGCATATGTCATTGGCATTCCGTTTTAAGTGTTTACAGCATTTTGTTGCTGTTGGAAATTTATCTGCAATTTATGAGTGGGGAACTCAGGCTGGAAGATGTTGAGCATAGAGCAAAAATGAGGTTTCACTGAGTAAAAAGGCTCTTAACAGCTCTACAGTGCTCAGGCAGATAGAGGGAAATCTCTGGCACCCCGTTTACCTGAGGGTTAAAAGCTACAGCAGATTTCATCTTCAGCAGTTTTAGAGTTTTCAATTGGCTTCTCTTGGCCTCGTTGGCCAAGAGCAATTGGTTCTTAAAAGGAGATACAAATATTTACAAACGTTAGCATCTCTGCCTAACTCCAAAAGTAAGAGTCAAGGAAGAGTTAAAAGAAATATTTTGCTGTGGTTAGCATATTATTTTGCCTAGAATACCTATTGGCTAACTCATTTGAAGATCCAAACATATTTATTTGCCCTTTTGAAGTGAAAAATTATTCATATTTATCGTAAAAATAAAACATTCCTAGATGGTAATATAGTTCTGTTGCTTTATTCTTGCATTCCCAGATATACTAATAAAAAGACTATGAATACCCCACCAATGTCCTCAGTGATTTTTTTGTGAATTAAATCTCATCACTAAAATTATAATAGCTTTACAACTTACTTGTATAAGTGCAGGTATGACTTTTAGAGTATGTCTTTAGGAACACATTATATTGGAAATAAGGGTAACTCTTGCCCTTAATTTTTTCACCGTTCCACAAACCTCTCACCATTTCCTCCTCACTCCTTGTTATTATGGTAACCTTTCTAAATCACAAATTAGAATATTACCTACTTACTTAGAAAGCATCAATGCCTCCCCTCATTGTTGTTCTCCAGCTTTATTGTACTTTGGAATCACTTTGGATGCTTTATAATAAGTAGATGCAACACAATGTGCTGATTTTGGGGACTTTGAATGAAGACCCAGGCATCTACGTTTTTAGTAAGTATCTTGATGTTTTGAGATGCTGGTAGTTTAAAAACTACACATTCAGAAAAACTGATCTTCAAGATAAATGTCTAACTTTTTAATTTAGCTTTCAAGATCATACTTGATTTGGCTTTGCATGCCAATTATTCAAAGATGCTTTTAAATCATTAATGGATATTGGGTTTTATTGAGTACCTTCCTGGCATTTAGAATTTAGAGAGAATCCTTTTTTGGCACTTAGATGTGATTTGTTGATAGACTTCCTAATATCTCTCAAAGCTATCTACCACTTCTTCCTTCTTCCAAGTAAATACCTTTATTTAGTTATTACCATTTCTGTTTTGGACTATTGCCCTAGCTTCCTAATTGGTCTTCCTGTCTCTGGTTGTATACACTTTTAATCTTTCATAATGCAGTAAATAAGTCTTTCAAAAATGCTACCATTTATTTAGTTACCATTTTTGTGAGCATTTGCTAAATTCTAGATACTGTTATTAATAGATTTCTATATAGTTACAGTCAATTATCTCAATAACACTCTGATCTATATACTATTACTATTGCTATTTTAAAGATGAAAAACATTAAGCAATAGAGAGTAGTAAAGCCAGGATGAAAGGCTGATTATTTTAGCACCTTGCTGAAAATCTCTTAATGGGACAACTGGACCTATATTGTAAAGTCTATGCTTCAAATATAACCCCAAACCTAATTAGCCATCTTTGTCTTCCTTTCTTCTTTCTTACATGCTATACTTTGCTCTACCAATCTAAAGCTATTCCTGGAATGCATTGTAATTTTTAATATTATGTGTTATATATAACACATTATATCAATAAGAAAAATGCATGCTCCTGGTCTGACAAACTAGGTAAAAGATGTCACATGCTGGGCAGATATAGCCCCAAGAGAGCTATATCCATTGTGAGCAGGGCACAGTTGGATTTCACCTGTCCCTCACCATACCTCATCTGGGTTCTTTTGTTTACACAAATTATACTGGACCTCAATGCCAATGTCACTGTAGGTGTTTATTCTAGGAGATGGAATGCCCTTTCGCCCTGTGCGGTGAACCAGACTTTAATACTGGACTCAAATCACTTTTCTTCTCTATTCCCTTCCTCTCTCCCTCCCTTTCTCTCTTTCTCTCTGACTTCTTTCCTTCAATTTCAACAACATAATTACTGATGCCTCCTAAATGAAGGGATATAGTAGTGAGCATGATAAACATAACCACTTTCTTTATGGGGTCTACAAAATAGCAGAGAGGAATCTTTATCCTTGTGGAAGCCTTTTAGAGATCCCCCAGGCAAGATAATCACTCCACGATTCCTGCTTTTATGGCATTATGTGCAACTGCCCAATCTGATCTATGTGACTCAATTTCCTCAACTGAAATGACAATAATGAAAAGCTATAATTTTGAGAGTATATCACTGAGCTGATTTTCAAGTCATCTAAAGTACCAGTCATGTGCTTGCTTTGGCAGCATATATACCAAAGTACCAGTCAGTGCAGAAAGCCTTTAGTACTTACATTAGATGGTTACTGAGGTACATCTGTTAATCTTCTAGAGAGAGTATTCATTAGAATTACTTTGCACTATGGTGAGATTGCAATTATGGAAAATGGGAGTAGGAAGGAACAGGGAGGATGGGGCGAGGTAGGTGGGGTGGTTAAGAAGTGTGCAGAATGGGGTTATCAAAGAAGTGGGAGTACTAGAGCATACAGTTTTATTGTGTGACTTATTATTAGCATATGTGCCAAATTTCAGCCTATTTGCATCCATGTTCTTTCATATATTGCTGAAGAAGCACTTCAAATGTGAAGAAAACCCCAAGCATGGATAAAATTTAATTTTATGCCATCAATAAATTCTTCACAAAACAAGGAAAAGAACCTCAACTCATTTTGGAAAAGATGTTAACAGTTTACTGTTGCCCTGGGAGATCTATGGTTTACAAGTGGCATAGCCTTTTCAAGCAAGGCAGAGAGTTGACTGAAGATTATCTCCTTCTGGGATGCTCTGTTGAGGCCACCTCCTCAGACATTGTCAAAAAAGTTGAAAAACGCGTAGTGGAAGATGCCAGATTGAAAAAATTATCTTGCGGAAATGGTCAGAGTATCATGTACAACCATTTTGAATATTCTCCAATGGCATTTAAGGATGTCAAAAGGCAGTGCAAGATGGGTACTGAGAATGTTCACACCACTTCCAAAACAGTGTGTTGAGTGTTCATGACAGTTTTTGGATCTCTGCACAGACAACAAAGATGAAGTTTTAAACCACAATTTCACTGGAGATGAAACTTGTGTTCATCATCACACATCTGCATCAAAGCAAAAGTTCCTGCAGTTTCATGAAAACGACGTGCCACCCCCTAAAATGTTCAAAGTGTCACAATTGGATGGAAGAATTATGGCTACTAATTTTTTGAATACAGAGGGTATCCTGCTGTTGAATTACAATGATAACAGTGTCACAGTAACTGGTAGAACTATTCCAGTAGCCTGAAATAGTTAAAAGAATCCGTGAAGAAGAAAAGAAGAGGAAAATGGACCAAATTGGTACTGCTTTTGCATGACGATGCACCTGTGCATAACAGCAATGTTATGTTGGCTACTCTTCATGACTGGCTTCCAAATGTTAAACCACACTCCCTATAGTCCAGACCTGACTCTGTCTGATTATTATTTGTTTCCAAATATCAGAAAAAAAAAACAGCTTCAAGAGAAGAAATTTTTAGAATACAAAGAAGTTAAAGCTGCAATCTGAGGACAGATACAAAACATTTTTTGAGGGTATAAATAAACTTACTGAAAGATTTGTAAAGTGTATTAGGGTTAAGGGGGATACATTGAAATTGAAAAATAATCGTTTTTCTTTTTTACCCTTCTTCCCCTTTATTCTCTGAATTTCTTGACCACCCCTGTAGAAATGTGGAGCAAGATTTCTAAGAGTCTCCAAGGATATCTGTTTTGTGGATTTGCTATTTCTCCATGCAATAATTTTTAGTATGCTCTGCACTTGAAGAAGTCACCCTATCATTATCTGAAGGGATGAATTCCACTAATGCCAGTGGATACCTGAAATTGCCAATAGTATACACCTGCAAACACTATATATACTATGTTTTTCCTATACATATATACATACACAAGTACAATGAAGTTTAATTTATAAGTTAAAAATGGTAAGAAATTAACAATAATAACTAATAATAAATAGAATTATAACAATATATTGCACTAATCATTTTGTGAATGTTGTCTCTCTCAAAATACCTTATTTTACTGTACTCACCCTTCTTGTGGTGATGTAAGATAATACAATGCCCATGTGATGAGTTGAAGTGCGATACAGCATTATGTATTATTAACTTTCTGACAGCATGTCACAAGAACTATTATCTATTTCACATCATCCTGGATCATCAAGTCATGATGATATCAATGTTTGGATGTCAGAAACTGACAATATTATGGTTGGGGAAATGTGATATTTTTGGACTGCTGTTGACTGTGTGTAACTGAAACCACAAAAAATGAAACTGTGGATAAGGAGTGACTGCTGTATTGGAAAGTAAACTCAACTAACCTTGGAGATTTTATATACAAATAACAGGATTCATTTCAGATTTATTCAGGAGATAATAAATTGTGTCTTGACATATATTTTAACTAAATGTGGTTTAATAGCACAGATGTGTAATTCAATAAATGATTTTTAATAGAATATATAGTGAAATGCTAAATATTATCATAGCAACCTTCTAAAATATGATCCATCATTATTTTAATATTAAACAAGTCTAAAACATGGTGTGGCTTAAAACATATATAACATGACACAGGAAAATAATCTAGGGAAAATTGAAATTGTAAAATGTAATCATGAAAGGTATTTTCAAATTTGAATTTTACTATGCTTATCTCATTAACTATTTCTGCTTTTTCTTTCCTATGTTCTTTTTTTATTCATTATACTTACAATGATAGTTTTGTCTGTCTATGAACAAGTGAAATGAAAGTCAGTGACTTATCTAATTACTCAGAGTTCTTTTATAAGTTTCTGTGATAGTTGCATAATGACCAGAATAATAATATACTGGTATGTGAATCTAATTTAAGTTGTTGCTCCCTTGAAAGGCATTATAACTATTAAGGGCATGGTGAGTACTCTACTATTTGTTTCACTTATGCACCTAGAGCAATCTGCTAGTTACCCCTCCTATATCCCAATAATTATTCTCCCTTTCTTTCTGTATATATATATCACATCCCATGTAGTAACATTTCCTGCCCTTCCTTGAGGCTAAATGTATATTTGCTGGGTTTTCTTTCTTTCCCTTTCTCTTGGTTCAGAACAAAAAATGGTGCCTACCTAGCTTCAACCAGACAGACAAAGACATTACTTGAGGACAGTATTTCTTAACCAGGGTCAATTTTCCCTCCAGAGTACATTTGGCAATATCTGGAGACAATTTTTGTTGTCATAACTGAGGGATAGTAAACTATTGACATCTAATGGATAGAGGCCAAGGATGTAATTAAACTTCCTACAATGTACATTATGACAAAGAATTTCCCCAGCCCAATATGTGAATATCACCTGGATTGAGAAAAAACTTGTCTAGTGAACATTAGAAAAAGTTCTGGAGAATCTGGTTAGTTGAATAGTCTTGTGGAGCAGAGCTACTCTATCAGCCTTGCATGGGCACAGAAATAAATGTGAGAAAGAAACATGCTTCTGTTTTATTTAAGCCACTGTAATTTTTATTTGTTCTTTGCAACAGGCAGTAATATTCCTGGTTTTACAGGATTAAGAAACTGAGATGTATTGAGATCAAATGTCTTGTCCAAGATCACATACAGTTCGTAGATAACCAAGCTGATCTTCAGTAGTGGACAGGTCTGGTTCCACCTCTGTCATGTTTACACTCTGCCACACTGCATCACCTTAACACAGTATTCTTGGTCTCTGTCCTTGACCTACTGAATGAGACTCTGTAAGGGTTACATATGAGCATCTATCTGTATTTTTTTTATCTATCTGTATTTTTAAAAACCTCACAGAGAGTTCTGATGAGCAGTCACAGTCACTTTTGTTAAAAAGAGAGAGAGAGAGAGAATTAAGTACTTTTTACAAAAAAAAAAAATACTGGGAGTTCCCTGATGGTGTAGTGGCTTAAGGCTTCAGTGTTGGCACTGTCAGCGCTGCGGCCTGGGTTTGATTCCCAGTCAGGGAGTTACCCACATACCAAAAAGAAAAAAATATCTATATCTATATCTATAGATATAGATATAGATAGATATCTATATCTATATATATATATATATATATATATATATATATATATATATATATATACACACACATCCCCTTAAGTATTTTGTAAATATGAGTTTGTACTTCTTAGTTCCTTCATATTTTCCATGCAACTCCTCAACCCCTCTCCTATAGCATAAGGAATATAGTCAATAACATAATAACTCTGCATAGTGCCAGGTGGTAACTAGGCTTATTGGGGAAATCACTTCATAAATTATATAAATTTCTAACCACTACACTATACACATGAAACTAAAATAATCAAAAGAAAGGAAAACTAATTAAATCAATTTCACTCTATACTCAAGGTTGAAAAAATTGAATTCTCTTCTCTAAATGAAAAATAATTAATATCAATTAATCAATAAAACCCCTAGTTTTTTCTTGCTTTTCCTACCTTCTAATAATTTCTCAGTATTTAGTTATTATGGTTACTAGCATATCAAACCCATATTTTCCCCTTACATCTCTTTCTCTAGTGTAGCTTGCTATAGCATTAATTGTTACTGTAGTGAAGGTGGAGGTACAGCTTCTCTGTTAACTTTTGGGTTTTGGCTTTTTTTTTCATCAGATGGCAGATGATGCTTAAGACGTGTGTCAGGAACTTACCAGATGTGATAGCCTAAAGTTAGGGGCCAAAGGAATTAGTGGCTTATCCAATTCAAGAAAAATTTCTGAGATAGACTGGAATCATGATCATAAGTAGAATTCTGGACAGAATTATTCAGAACAGAAAGATTTGAACCTTAGGAATAGCTAAGCAAGTCCTTAGAGAGTTTGCAACTTTAAAAGTAGATATTTGAAAAAAATAAAGTATGTGCTTGATATTGTTGATTGCTCAGGAAATCTCTAGTCTACTTAAGGGACATGCAAGTACTGTTCCTAATCCCTAGCATAGGAAGATGACACATATTATGTCTAAAACCCTTGGGGACTGTGATCAGAGTCTCATGTCTTCCATCTGGCTACCAGATGGTGTATTTTGGAACCTTGATGAATTTGGCAGGGTTTGAGGTTCTTTCTCATTAGAACAAACACACATGGGTCCTGGAATCAGAGAGTGATAATTATTATTTCCATTGAAATTTGATGTAAAAGAGGTCCTAATGATGAGATCACATTATGGGGTGCATTCTTTAACATCAAAGCATACCTATGGCATCATTATCTGTATAATACTGACTCTACTAAGATAAGTGTCAGTGTTGTAGATGTTTGAGTAAAAGCAAATTTAATTGCAAAGTGGATTTAGGTTCAGAAGCTTCGGGATTTTATGTTAAGAGTATAAGCCTGGAGACAGAATGCATTAGAAGTTAGGTAAACAGATAAAAGTACAAAATAAAGTGAGAGTAAAAAAATCTAGATAATCATGAACATTAACATCTATGGAAGCTGAAGCAGCAGAGAAATGTGGGAATTTAACTATCTAATCAAATATTCAGGAATGTGGCCAAACTGTTGCAGACTAAATATTAGTCACTGAAAGACAACCAAGTACTCAGATCAAATTTATATGCTTCTTATTTAGAAAGAAATCCATTTTTCTGTAGGTTCCCTAGACTGTGTAGAGAGAATATAGGTAATTGAGAGCATCTGACTGATATTAAAGTTATGCTACTAGATGGAATAATTTATACAGATATTAAAATTATAATTTATACATTTAAGTTGGCATTTATTGAGCCCCTCTTCTGGGTAGGCCTCATTCTAGTTTATAGGAAAAGAGATATGAGTAAGTCATGGACCCTCTTCCTCAGCAATTCCCTTTTTAAAGAGACAGAGAAGTCTGTTATCAACAGATGGATTACAATACAATGCAAGAAATAACATGATAATAAATATCTACAGGTTGTTGTGAGAGACCAGAGAAGGATGAAGAAATCAGAGAATTCTTCGAAGAGATGGAACTTGGACTGAAGATTGAAGAGTAGGTAAAAATTAGGTGAAGAAGTCTATGGCATTAGAGCATATTATAGGCTGACAGAAAACTACAAAAGCATGGAAATATGAAAGATATTGGTGTTTTGGGATTCATTCAATAAATATTTATTGAGCACTCAAATTGCATTAAGAATGAATCTAGGTATTGGGTTTATAGTTATGATTGTGACAGATACGATTCTTAACTTCATGAATCTTGTAGTCTGTTAAAAGAGACAGACATCTAAATGGAAATTTAGTACAGTGTGATAAGTGCTTTGAAAGGGGCAGTACTGAAGAGCACTGAAGAGGGAACGCAGAAGGAGGACATTTATCCCAGTATTGGGGAGGAGGAGGAAAGGGGGCAGAATGCCTGAGAAAGCATCCCTTAGGATGCAATTGAGTCTTGAAGAATGAGTATGAATTAATGAGGCAAACAATTTGGGAAAGTAACAACAGTGAAATTAAAAAACGCAAAGGCAATGAGGCAAATGAAAACCTTGGATCTTCAGGAAACTGTGAGTATGTCTGTAAGTTAAAGATATTGATAAGCTATTTGTTTAAGTGATTGATCATGGATCCTAGGTTGTATAGAGAAAGGAGGACCTTCAGCCATTATCTATAGACTGAGAGGAAATGGGAATGAAATATGATAGGAAATTTCTCTGAAATCAAATAGCAAATGTAAAGATAAAAAGGGAGTGAAAGACTTGGAAGGATAGGTTGTTGGAATATATTTGTGATAATATATTCCAACCAAATAATATTTGAGAATATGTTTGTTATATGAAAGATGGAGGATTTCTGGTTGGTGACAAGGTCCTGGCTGACACAATGTAAGTGTAGAAGAGATATAAGTTACTTGTAATGAAATATGTGAGGCCAACACATCAGATATGTTATGAACATAAAGGTAGAATCACCTAAGATAGTGACAGGATTTGTGGTAGGGAGAAAACCAAATACCTATGTCTTTAGTCAGTGTTCAGGAGTGGGCATGGCTTTCCTAAATGAGAGCAACACAGAAGAGAAAGGAGTGTGTTGAGATAACATGAGATTTTCACAATGTCTAATACAGTATTGCAAATGGAGTTAGATGCAAATCTCACCTGCTGTCTTACTGGTATCTGATGTTGTACAGGCATGTACCTGTGGCCCAGGATCACTTTGAATTTGGCCCAACGCAAATTCTTAAAACATTATAAAATTTTTGTGACTATTTTTTTAGCTCATCATCTATTGTTAGTGTTAGTGTATTTTATGTATGGCCTAGGAAAATTCTTCTTCCAATGTGGCCCAGGAAAGCCAAAAGGTTGGACACCACTACTGTAGAAAATGCAGGTGGACTTAATTGACAGCTTCATTTTAGTTAAAGTAGAAAAGAACAGAAATACACAATTAAGAGGTTAAACTTATAGAGCAATTTAACTATCAAGAGTACAAAGAAAAGGCATTGGAGAGAAGGAAACTAAGGTCAATCAGAGGAGACAAAAAAGCTCAGAAGGATGAGGAGAAAAGGATGGGGTAAGTTGGGATAATAGGGGCAGGACTTGCCTTTTGAGCAGGGTATAGCTTGAAAAAGATGTGAGACCTGGGGGGTTGAGTTAGAATTAAAGTTTTGAGGGGAAAACTGCAAGCATCTGGTGCAGAACCTGTGCAGACCAGGGGTGGTGGTGGTGGTGATTGCTTTGACAGCGTTAGACACCTGTTAATAAGTTAAGGTCAGGGAAATACAGTAGAGGCTTTTTAACAACCTTTTTGCTTCTAGAAGATTCCTCTGACCACCTTTAGGCACATTCTCAAAGCACCTGCTGCAAATCCTTTTCAGCGCAGATTCTATGCAGAATCCACAGCTCAAACTGTTTTATAACTTTCAGTCCTTCTCTAGCAGCTGAGGCTAGAGTGACTTAAAATACATCCGTCTTCTCCACATTTCTATGTTTCAGGGGGAGCTTTGTCTCAAGTGAGACAACTATATTGCAGAGAAGACCACAAAAAATGAGAGTGTGACACAGTGATTGTATCCTAAATTTTCACATTGCTATTTCCTCTTATTTAATTGTTCACATTCACATTTCTCAAGCCCTTTATCTTTTGGCATGAACCTTGAATACCTTTATATTATATAGAGTTAATTTCTAATTTTCAGCTGAACAATACACAATATAGGTGTTTGTATGCATTCATTATTTTTGTGTTTCACTTTGTAGTGATCCTAATGATAGTTTACATTTATAGAGCATTTTAACTCCTGAAAGCTTAAAGCAGTTAACAAGAACTATTTAACAAACCCCCAACATCTTTGGAAGACAGACATATGATATATGACTGGTTCAATGTCAAAAATGCATGTTTCCTGAGAACAACTTTTATTGAAAATAATATCTGAGTAAGTATCAGCTGAACTTTCTGGATTTATTTACAGTGATTTATATCCCATCTCTGAATTATCAGCATACTTTCCCTGTCCACAATGAAGTTATTTATGAGTTTGGAGCTTGGTTGAGACCATCTTTTTAGATTAAAGAATGGTGTCCTTTATCCTTTATATACCCAATGTTGAAAACAGATCCAGAGAACATATTCAAAACCAGAGGTGACATAGCATAGAGACTTCAGGTTTTGTGATATTAGGAGATATATTAGAAAGGGAGCATTGTGGTCTGGTAGAAAAAATGTAGCCCCATGTACCAAAACATTGGCTAATTAAATTAATAAATATTTTTTGGAATCTGTATCAATAAGCATTAGATTAACTGCAACTAATATGAAGCCCATAGGACCAGTAGGATAAATGCTATAGAACTTCATTTCTTTTCACATAAAACTCATTTGGGCCAGTATTCCTGACTTAATCTGGCAGCTCTGCTCTGTGAGGTTCTCAGAAACTTAGTTTTCTTCTGACTCAATACTGCCTGTCTGCATCTGTGTAGTAAAAATGATAGCTTTTACATTCCAAGTGTCAGGGTAGAAGGATAAAGAGTAATGGCAAAGTGGCTGTCTCAGATTTCTTTTATAGGAAGTCATTGGAAGTAGTTGCAAGCTATGACATTTCCTTATACTCTCTTTTGTCCAAAACTTCATCATATGGTCACATTTCACTGTCAGAGCAGTTGAAGAAGTTAGTTTTTATCTCCGTGACCATGTTCACAGTTAAAACTCCTGTTACTATTGAAGAAAAGAGAATAGATACTAGGGAAAACTAATAGTAGCTCTCAGCAGTAGCAATTATCTACCAGTTGCAGCTCTTTGAGTATTGGCTTTTTCACTAAGTTATGCTATCATTTTAGACTTAATTTCCCTATCTTCAAATGAGGGGAAATGTATTGAATAGTCTTCAATGGCCCTCTCATTTCTAACAGTCCGAGGATATATGAATGACTGCCAGATGAATAAATGATGAGAAGATGTCATAGGTATTTTCATAAGAGTCTAATAAACTCAACAAAGACACTAGATCCATGCTCTGGGAGACTGAATGAATTTCAATGAATGTGTACCAATCATAAGTATATGGGTATTGCTTTTTCTGGTCAATAAATATTTATTATTTACACCTTTAATTATACAATACACAATCAGGAATGTGCCTAAACATAAATGTATGCAAAATAACTAGCTATTCAATAAATACCTATATAGTCTTAACTCGGGACAAAATAATTGCACATTGCCAACAGCTGCAAGTTCACTTACAGGTCCCTACCAGATCACAAGTGCCTCTGTCCCCTTATGATTCTAAATTGTACAGATAATTTTATGACTCTTGTGATGATACTTTTTTGTTTACAGTTCTACCATATATACATATATTTCTAAATACTATGATTTAATGTTGCTTGCTTTTGGACTTCAAGAATTAAATCATTATGGGAGGGTTCCCTAGTGGTGTAGTGGCTAAGGTTTGGTGCTCTCAACACTGCAGCCCGGGTTCATTTCTCAGCCAGGGAACCACCAAAAAAAAAAAGGATTAAATCATTATGTATGCAGTATAATATATTGGATGATAGACCTGATTTTGCATAAGGTTTATCCCCATTGTTGTGTGTAGATTTACTTTGATCATTTAAATTGCTAAATAATATTTAATGATATATTGGTTCCTGTAATTTATTTATCCTTTCAACTCTTGGTGACAGTTGCATTGTTTTAAATGTTTTATTCATGAGCAAAACTGCTTTTTATTTTTTTAATTTTTTTAAATTCATTTTTATTGTTAGACTTATTGGGGTGACATCTGTTTGCAAGGATTACATAGGTTTCAGGCATACAATTCTAGTGCATTGTCAACTTGATGTATAATCAGTTCACCACCTAATGTGACTTCTATTTCCAACACTTTATATTTAGCTTCCCCCACTCCTCTCCCACCCCCTCCCCTTTCTCCCCTCCCTGACCCACTCATCCCCAAATAAACATTAAACTATTGATTGTGTCCATGGGTTATTTATTTGTTCATTTCTTTTTTTCTTTGCTTTCAGTTTTATATTCCGCATATGAGTGAAGTCATACTGTTCTTTGTTTTTTCTGTCTGGCTTATTTCACTTAGCATGATGATCTCCAGGTCCATCCATTTTGTTGTAAATGGCACTATTTCATCTTTTCTTATAGCTGAGTAATATTCCATTGTGTATATGTACCACAGCTTCTTTATCTAGTCGTCTGTTGCAGGGCACTTTGGTTGTTTCCATGTTTTGGCCACAGTGAACAGCGCTGCAATGAACATTGGGATACATAAGTCTTTGCCGACAAAGGTTTTCAGGTTTTTTGGGTAGATCCCCAGAAGGGGGATTGCTGGGTCAAATGGTAGCTCCATCCCCAATTTTCTGTGGAACCTCCACACTGTCTTCCACAGTGGTTGTACCAATTTGCACTCCCACCAGCAGTGAAAACTGCTTTTTATATACCTGTGCATATTTCATGGTGTGCGTATGTACACATTTCTCTTGAGTGGGTGTTCTACTTTTTTCCTTTTTATTATTAAATTTATTGGAGTGACATTGGTTAGTAAAAATGACGTAGATTCCAGGTGTACAATTCTACAATACATCATCTATGTGTAGTGTTACATGTTCATCACCCACAACCAGTTCTCTTTCCATAACCATACATTTGAAATACCATATCTTCTCTCCCACAGCCCTCATTCCATATCCTCAGATAACCACTAACAACTGAACTATTGATTGTGTCCATGAGTTTTTGTTTCTTTGTTGCTTTCAGCTTTGTGTTCCACAAGTGAGTGAAACAATATGGTTCTTGGTTTCTTTCTGTCTGGCTTATTTCCATTTGCATGATGGTCTCAAGGTCCAAATATGTTGTCATAAATGGTCCTATTTCATCTTTTCTTATGACTGAGTAATATACCATTGTGTATATGTACGAGAGCTTCTTCAGCCAGTCATCTATTAAAGGGCACTTTGGCTGTTTCTATGGTTTGGCCACTGTGAATAGTGCTGCAATGAACATTGGGGTGCATATATCTTTGCAGACTAAAGTTGTAAAATTTTTTTGGTAGATACCCAGAAGTGGAATTGCTGGTTATATGCTAACTCTATTTTTAAGTTTTTGAGGAACCTCTATACTGTACTCCATAGTGGTTGTACCAGTTTCCGTTACCATCAGCAGTGCATGAGGGTTCCTTTTTCTTCACAACCTCTCCAACACTTCTTATTCCTTTTCTGGTTGATTATAGCCACTCAAACAGGTGTGAGGTGATATCACGTTGTGGTTTTGATTTGCATTTTTCTAATAGCTAGTGAAGTTGAAAATTTTTTCATATATCTGTTGGCCATATCTGCCAGTCAGAAGTGTCTGTGCATGTCCTCTGCCCATTTTTTAATTGTATTGTTTGTTTTTTATTGTTCAGTTGTACAAATTTCTATATATTTTACATATTAGCCCCTTATCAGATGCATTGTTTGCTAATCTTTTCCCCCATTTGGTTGGCTGTCTCTTTGTTTTGTTGATCGATTCCTTTGTTGTGCAGAAGCTTTTTAGTTTGATATAGACCCATTCATTTATTTTTGCTTTTACTTCCCTTGCCTTTGAAGTCGGGTTCATGAAGTTTTCCTTGACTCCTAGGTCTATACGTTTAGTATCAATGTTTTCTTCTATCCAGTTTATTGTTTCAGGACTTATGTAGAGGTCTTTAAATCATTTTGAGTTAATCTTGGCATATAGTGACATTTCACAGTTCAGATTCATTCTTCTGCATGTGGTTTTACAATTTTCCCAGTACCATCAACTGCAGAGGCTTTCTTTTCCCCATTGTATATTGTTCACTCGTTTGTCAAAAATTATCTGTTCATATATTTGTAGGTTTCCTTCTGGGCTTTCGATTCTATTCCATTAGTCTGAGTGTCTATTTCTCTGCAAATACCAAGCTGTCTTGATTATTGACATTTTGTAGTATAGATTGAAATCATGTAGGATTGCTTTGGTGATTCGGGGTGTTTTGTGACTCCATAGAAATCTGATGATCCTTTTGTCAATTTCTTAAAAGAGTGTCTGTGAGATTTTTATTAAATCTCTATATTGCTTTGAGTAGTATGGCCATTTTAACTATGTTGATTCTTTCAATCCATAAACATGGAATATCTTTCCATTCTTTGTGTCCTCTTCTTTTAGTTGTGTCTTATGGTTTTCAGTGTATAAATCCTTCACGTTCTTTGTTAAGTTTATTCTTAAGCATTTAGTACTTTTTGTTGCATTGCAAAAGGTATTGTTTTTCTACAATGCTGCCACTTGAGTATTAGGTGCCCAATACTTTACTCTAGCACACCATTTATATTTTTGACAGATTCATCCACAACATGGGAACATGTTTGTTTATTTGAAATCTATATTATTTTAATGTTTTATTTAAAGTATAGTTGACATAAAATATTACATTAGTTTCAGGTGTACAGCATAGTTATCCTGCATTTATAAGCCTTACAAAGTGATTACCATGATAAGTCTAGTAATCATTTGTTACCATACAAAATTATAACTTTTTTTATTTAAAAAAGTATCCATTGTCATCCACCAAAGAACAAATGCATGCTTTTTGATCTCCTTGCAGTTGTCCCTTGTATTTTATATCCTTTGCAGCAACATTTCTGTAAGAAGTGTCTATATTCACTGTCTCTAATTATACAGTTTATATTCTTTCCAAACCTCCCTGCAATCGGGCCCTTGCCTCCACCATTCTAACAAAACTTCTCTCACCAAAATCGCCAATGATAACATTTCAATGTCATAATTTCTCAACTTCACCTTACTTGACCCCTCAGCAGCATTTGACTCAATTTATCACTCTCTCCTTTTTTGATACAATGTCTTCCTTTGGATGTTAAGATGCCACATACCCTTCATTTTTCTCTTACTTTACTGTGTGCTCTTTCTCATCTCTTATGATGGGGCTTCCACTTGTTTTCGTCTTCCTTTTCTATTGTCAGACTTATTGAGGTGACATAGGTTAACAAGAATTTCATAGACTCCAGATGTACAATTCTACAGTGAACCACCTATGTGTTGCATTAGGTATGCACCACCCAGTGTTAGTTCTGTCTCCATCACCATATATTTGACTGCTTCTCCCTCTTTGCCCAGTACCTCCCTCCTTTTCCACCCCTCCCCACTTTCCATCAAGTACTCACTGAACTTTTGACTGAGTCCATGAGTTTTTGTTTCTTTATTGCTTTCAGTTTTATATTCTACATATAAGTGAAATCATACGATTCTTGGGTTTTTCTGTCTGGCTTATTTTGCTTAGCATGATGATCTCAAGGTCCATCCATTTTCTCACAAATGGCAGTATTTCATCTTTTTTTTTTTTTTTTTTTTTTTTTTTTTTTTTTTTTTTTTTTTTTTTTTTTTTTTTTTTTTTTTTTTTTTTTTTTTTTTTTTTTTTTTTTTTTTTTTTTTTTTTTTGCTTTTTGGTATGTGGGTAGCTCCCTGACTGGGAATCGAACCCAGGCCGCAGTGCTGACAGCGCCAGCGCCGAAGCCTTAAGCCACTACACCATCAGGGAACTCCC